>CAUYLG010075361.1:0-45614 GCA_963573385.1 Cacajao melanocephalus | reverse complement strand
AAAAAAAAGAAAAAAGCTGGAGGCATCATGCTACCTGACTTCAAACTATGCTACAAGGCTATAGTAATCAGAACAGAATGGCACTGGTACCAAAACAGAGATATAGACCAATGGAACAGTACAGAGGCCTCGGAGGCAACACCACACATCTACAACTGTCTGATCTTTGAAAACCTGACAAAAACAAGCATGGGGAAAGGAGTCCCTATTTAATAAATGGTGCTGGGAAAACTGGCTAGCCATATGCAGAAAGCTGAAACTGGACCCCTTCCTTACACTTTATACAAAAATTAACTCCAGATGGACTAAAGATTTAAACATAAGACCTAACACCATAAAACCCTAGAAGAAAACCTAGGCAATACCAATCAGGACATAGGCATAGGCAAGAACTTCATAACTAAAACACCAAAAGCAATGGCAACAAAAGCTAAAATTGACAAATGCAATCTAATTAAACTTCAGAGCTTCTGTACAGCAAAAGAAACTATCATTAGAGTGAACCGGCAACCAATAGAATGGGAAAAAATGTTTGCAATCTGGCCATCTGACAAAGGGCTAATATGCAGAATCTACAAAGAACTTAAATTTACAAGAAGAAAATAACTCCATCAAAAAGTAAGCGAAGGATATGAAGAATCACTTTTCAAAAGAAGACATATATGAGGCCAACAAACACATAAAAAAAAAGCTTATCATCACTGGTCATTAGACAAATGCAAATCAAAACCACAATTAGATACCATCTCATGGCAGTTAGATTGGCAATCATTTAAAAATCTGGAGACGACATATGCTGGAGAGAATGTGGCGAAACAGGAACACTTTTACACTATTGGTAGTGTAAATTAGTTCAACCATTGTGAAAGACAGTGTGGCGATTTCTCAAGGATCTAGAACTAGAAATACCATTTGACCCAGCAATCCCATTACTGGGTATATATCCAAAGGATTATAAATCATTCTATTATAAAGACACATGCACATGTATGTTCATTGTGGCACTGTTTACAATAGCAAAGACCTGGAACCAACCCAAATGCCCATCAATGATAGACTGGACAACGAAATGTGGCACATATACTCTATGGAATGCTATGCAGCCATAAAAAGGATGAGTTCGTGTCCTTTGCAGGTACATGGATGAAGCTGGAAACCAACATTCTCAGCAAACTGGCACAATAACAGAAAAACAAACACCACATGCTCTCACTCATAAGTGAGAGTTGAACAATGAGAACACATGGACACAGGGAGGGGAACATCACACACTGGGGCCTGTTTTGGGGTGGGAGTTTGTGGGGGATAGCAGGGGATGGGGGAATTGGGAAGAGCTAACATTAGGAGGAAATACCTAATGTAGATGATGAGGGGATGGATGCAGCAAACCACCATGGCATGTGTATACTTATGTAACAATTCTGCATGATCTGCACATGTACCCCAGAACTTAAAGTCTAATAATAAAAAAAGAAATAGCCATAGCCATCCCAAGCTTCAGTAACCACCACCCTAATCAGTCAGCAGCCATCAATATTAAGGCAAGACCTTCTATCAGTAAAAAGATTTCAACTTGCTGATGGTCAGGTGATTCTTAGCATTTCTTAACAGTATTTTTAAATTGTTAACACATTGGTTTTTAGACCTAATACTATTGCACACTTAATATGCTATAGTATAGTATAAATACAATTATATATGGAATGGAAAATCAAAACAATTTGTGTGACTCACTTTATTGTGATAATCACTTTATTGTGGGTTGTCTGGAAATTAACCTGTAGTATCTCTGAGATATGCCAATAGTCCCATTTCTAAAAAATAAAGTAGAGCTCTTTAATGGGTTACTTTTTCTCAAGTGTTCTCCATCAAACTGGCTGAAGTTTCTTAGAAATGGGATGCAATCATTGCCTTTTTCTTTTCACCCGATTGTCCTTCTCCCTCTTCTTTATAGCTGTCAGATCTGTATCACGGTCCCATGATTCTTCCCACCTTCTCTAGATTCATTCTCTTTATTATTCATAAGCATTTTTCCCCCAGTAAATGTCTTGCACAAAATCTATATTGTAAGAATCACCTATCTTGGCATCTGCTTCTCAGAGGACTTCAACTTAGATTTCGGGGAAAAGACAAATAGTTTGATATTGGATGTGCAAATTGCGAGATGTTTATTAGACATCTGTTGAATAGGCATTTAGATCACAATTCTGGAAATACAGTGAGAGGAAAGTTTTAGTCTGGATGTAGAAATTTAAGAATGACCAAGAATCAATGATATGGAATCAGGTGATTTTTATCAAGGGAACAGAATAAATGAAGTGTAGAAGAGGACTGATGATTAAACCTTAATTGATGACTTTGATTAGAAAAGATGACTGACCAATGAAGCAGGGATTAAATTAGGAAGGCATGAAGGGTTGGAAGTCAAGTGAATAGGTGTTTCAGGAAGAATCTGTAATTAATCTTGCAAAATGCTGTTGATGGATCTGACCATACGAGTTCTAAGAAATGATTAGATTTGGCAGTGATGAAGTCACTGCTGAGTTTAAGAAAAAGTCTTATAGGAGTTGTAGGGGTGGTAGACATGTGAATTTTTAAGAAAGAGTAGGATAATAAACAGTGAATATAGAAAGGGAGAGAATGAGTATGGAAATTGCTGTCAAGGACTTTCATCCTAAACAAGAGTAGAGAATTGGATGTTTTCTAGAGGATGAAATAGATTCAAGGAATTTTGATGGCCTGTTGTTTTCCTTTTAATTTTAAGATGGGAAAAATAATATTTATGTGCTGATAGGAAGTAGGAAGGGGCAAAATTGATGATATAGTAAGAAGAGGGGAAAAGCTCTCTGTAGCAATGTCCTAGAGTTGGAGAGAAAATGTAGTTGGATGATCCAATCCTTGTAAAGTGAGGAAAGGCAGAGTTAATAAGCACAGATGGAGGTAGGTGGATAAATGTGGGTGATGACTCTTTTTTAAAAAATCTCTTCTGATTCTATTTTCTGAGTTAAAGCGGAATCAAAGGGAGGTGTTAGAGGTTTTTACTTGTCTCAAGAGAGTGAATGGACTCAGGAATTGCCGTATGAGATTGCCTGGCAGCTTTAAGAACCCATTTGGGGTTGTAGGCATGAATGTAAAGTGAGAGGAGTCTGCAGGCATTGTGTCTTTTTCTGTAAAGCATGATCTGCTCTACAGGGGTAGGCACAAGAAGGCATTGGATTGGATTTAATTAGGGTCGAGGTATTGCCAATTTAATACCAGGAAGGAAAAGAGTGGCACTGGAGTTGAGGGGGCAAGCAAGGGAGTGATTAATATAATATAATATAATATAATATAATATAATATAATATAAGCAAAGTGAAAACATAAGGATGGTGAGTATCCAGGTTGTCCTATCATCCCTAAAACATACCATGTAAGCAATTGCCTGTTTATGAGTAAAGCTCTCTTTTCTTTCTTATATCAGTATGGCTTGGAGAGAGTTCTGGGGTGGAGATGCTTTGTAAAGAAAAATCATGAAGGAAAGCATTAGAACAGGTCATTTACCTGCTATCCAGTATCTTTTTAGATCTGAACTGAAGGATTCATAAGACAGTTATTAATGGCTAATACATGAAAAGAAGAGACTTTTCTTGTTAACACAATGTATCAATGAAAATACTTCTCAAAGTAGTAAGCTTATCCAATGACAATGCTTTGCTATATAAATTGGGTCAGCATATATATTTTTTGCAACAGCTAATCAAAATACTTTAATAAGCATAAGAATTCCACATTAAAACACAGAACTGAGATTCCTACCTCAGTTATTAGTGCATCTAATCCATTATACTTGATACTACTTTGCATTAAAATGATGAATGAAACAATTTCTTGTATGTTATATAAATAATATATACATAAAATATGAATATGTCACTCTTAATAGAGATACCTCAGTAATTTCTTAAAATAGCTTTTTTAGGTACTCAAGCATTGCCTATGTGCATTTAAATGTTTGAAAGTAGTGTTTTCTAACAGGCAAAGATTTCATGATGAAGACACAAAAGGCTGTTGCAACAAAAGTGAAAACTGACAAATGGGACCTAATTAAACTATAGAGCTTCTTCAGAGCAAAGGAACCTATCAACAGAGTGAACAGACAACCTACAGAATGGGGGAAATTATTTGCAAACTATACAGTTACAAAGGTCTAATATTCCAGCATCTATAAGGAACTTAAGTTTACAAGAAAAAACAGATAATCCCCATTAAAAAGTGGGCAAAGGATATGAATAGACACTTTTCAAAAGAAGACATACATGTGGCCAACAATAATATGAAAAAAACCTCAATATCACTGATCATTAGAGAAATGCAAATCAAAACTGCAATGAGATACCATCTCACACTAGGAAGAATGGCTATTATTAAAAAGTTAAAAAAAAAAAAAAAGCAGATGCCGGCAAAGTTGTGGAGAAATTGGAACGCTTATACACTGTTGCTGGGAGTGTAAATTAGTTCAACAATTGTGAGAGACAGTGTGGCAATTCCCCAAAGACCTAAAAACAGAAATACCATTGGATCCAGCAGTTCCATTAATGGGTATACACCCAAGGAATATAAATTGTTTTATTATAAACACACATGCACACATGTGTTCATTGCAGCACTATTCACAATAGCAAAGACATGGACTAAACCTAAATGCCCATCAATTGTAGACTGGATAAAGGAAACGTATGTATGCACCATGAAGTACTATGCAGTCATATGAAAGAATGAGATCATGTCATTTGCAGGAACGTGGATGGACCTGGAGGCTATTATCCTTAGCAAACCAATGCAGGAACAGAAAACCAAATACCACATGTTCTCACTTATAAGTGGAAGCTAAATGCTGAGAACACATGAACACATAGAAGGAAGCAAAACACACTGGGGCCTATCAGAGAGTGCTGGGTGGGAGGAAGGAGAGAAGCAAGAAAAATAACTAATAAGTGCTAGGTTTAATACCTGGGTGATGAAATAATCTGTACAAAAAAACTCTCATGACACAAGTTTACCTATATAACAAACCTGCAAATGTACCCCTGAACTTAAAATAAAACTTAAATTAACAAAGAAAGTAGTGTTCTCTAAATACCTTAGAGAAAGATAATAATTCAATTCTTTTATATTAAAAAAAATTAAATATTATTTTATAACAATAATTCTTAGATGTTTAAAAAGTGTTCAATGTTTTAAAATAATGGGATATAAAATTAGCAGAGTTCCTGCCTTGACTTTTTTACTTAAATGAAATTAGATTTGCTTATATATACATTCATTGAATAAATAAAGTGATATTTTATTTAACAGCAAAATTGAGTAAGCAATAATATTTTAAAATTCCTTTTGAAATACCTACATCTTGACAACATTTATATAGCTAACAGCACATTTGTATAGAAGATGTTTAGGATCCTCCATGATAAAAACATATATACATATGTATACAAGTAGTTTTTAAATGTTTTATTTTCCAACTATTGTTTACTCTAAAGATAATATTTGTTTCCTATCTAATAATGACTATAAGGTGTCACCACAGCCTTTTCTTAAAAGCACCATTCCACCTCTGAGAATAAGCTGTTATTTTACTTAAGGCATATTGAACTTCTCCATGCACAAGAAGTTGGCTTGCCTGCCTAAAAAATGAGTTTTTATGCAGAACTTGTGTGGGAAGAATGAAATCTGCAATTTGACTTTTAGAAGTGTCATTTTCAGGGTCAGGCAGATTGGTGTTCAGCCCTGGTTCTGCCATCGATAGCCTGTGTGAATTTAGGCAAATTTATACCTTTTAATGTTTCAGGTTGGCTATCTTTCTCTCACATACCCTTGAATAGAATATTAAGTACAAGAGAACAGAACCTAGTCTTGTTTAAAGACTCTCTAGTCCCCAGCACACCAAAAGGTCCTTAATAAATATTTGTGGAGTTAATAAACATATAAAATATGTATTTTGAAGAGTATAAGAATAGTAATTATATAATAGGGATGGTTTTGAGGATAAAATAACATAATATATGATGAATACAGAGGATAGTCCTAGATCAGAGTAACTATTCTTATTAGGGAAAGTTCTAGAAAAGCTGGAGTAAGTTTACTTTCTGTGTCTAACCTCTACTTCCCCTTCGGATTGCGGAAGGGATTTATACTACGACTAGTGGCCCTGTGCCACACTCTAGCACCCATGTATGTATATAAGAAGGAAAATATTTATCTTATTAATATTCATATCTCCTAAATCTTTCATAGTATTTAGGAGAAGTGGAAACAAGTTAAATGAATTAAAGTACTTTAGCACACAATCTAAAACTCATGCCATCAGTGAAAATGTTTTCAGAGCTTAAGCATGCATACCAGAAAACAGGAGGTAGTACATGCGATATTTCATTGATTTTAAGGTGCTTATTTTAAATTTTTACATATCTGAAATCCAGATGCATCTTACAGTTAATAGCATCTTACAATTGACTAATATCTTTCTTTCTTGGTAGTGCATAGCATAATAGGATGTCTTAGAGTTGATGAAATGTGTTATAACTATATATTAAAGCAGTCCTTCTCAATGTTTATTTCTTATCACCATTCACCCCTGGCAAAGAGCTTTCTAGGCTTTTTCCCCCTAATTTCTCACCTCCATGAAATGTTAATACTACATATATAATCTGTATGCATATCTGTGTTTTGTATATGAAATGAGTAAGTTTTATTTTCCCCATGAGCCAATTTTCTTCCCTGTGGGGGCTCTATTATATTGGAGACATAGGTATTAAGGTGATCGATTTCTTGTTGTTCTTAGGTTTTAAAATCTCATTTACTAAGATAATGGGAATCATAAGCTAATTTTTAGCTTTAGCAGTGTTGGCTTTAATTATATAACAGAATGTCTAGGAATCATATTATCATAAATGTCAAAATGCTGTCAAAATGCCTGCAAAGTTTGAACATTTGCTATTTACCCCAACAACCAGAAAGCTGTCCATAATACTTTTTAATAAATAAAAGGTCTTCAAGTTTATCCAGTGATGTCATTCAACATATATTTCTCATTTTATGAAATAAGATTATTTAATAATTTCAATGTATAATTTTAATAATTTCAATGTATAAATTTAGGATGTTCACTACCTCACTTTTACATATTCATTATTTTAAAACCATAATGTGAACAATACATCCAAAGAAGACAATCTGATTTTCATGAAGTACTAAGAAATATGCTGTTTTATTCTCCACATATTATACTCAGTTGGGAGAATGAAGATGTGCAATTGTTGAAGTCTTTGTGTAGACTCATGTACTGCAATCTAAGGAGTTTTGGGATTCCCACCTCTTATAGTAATAATGGGATATAGAGATCAGTTCATTTGTGGCTGGTGGTTTGCACGAAAAAGAAAATAGGGATACAATCTCTGCCCATCAGAAAAGAGTCTTCTCTTACAAAGGAATTATTATACTCAATAGCTTTAACTGATAGAGAAAGGAGTGATTTATGTACTTGAATTATATCTTTAAATAGCAAAATTGTTCAGTATGTTCTTAAATATTCACTTATCTTTCTCTGGGCTATGCAGTTCAACTTTCATTTTTAAAAAATTAGTGGTGTAAAAAACTTCTAAAATTGTGATACATAAAATCTAACTTTTTTGTATATATTGCAATAATATTATTTTATATTTGACAATTCAAACATGTTTATATTGGCCCAGTTGTATTTGGTTGTGCTAATTGGCTATTTTGGACACTCAGATGTGTCAGAACACTGTGCAGTTGTCATAGGTGATGTGAAATATTCTAGTAGATGAAGCAATGTATCAGCAAAAATTAATTAAGATCAGCAGTGCTCCGAAGAGACTCATCTTCAGAATACAGAAATCTACATCACTGCTTTATCAATTTAGTTAATTGTACATAGCTTTTGTAAATAAGTTGAAAATTAATTCAAAACCAGAAATCATCTCCCCCGCTGCTCCTGGTACTTGCTCTTTCTCTGCCTTTCAATCGAAGCATCTCCATGATACTCCGGGCATAGACATCTCTCAAGTTAACACTGATATATGAGTCAGTGGCTATATTCTTGGTAAGCTTCTTTAGGGCTTCACGCTGTCTAACAGCTGCTTCCTTGAGTTTCAAGGTAAAGTAGCAAGCAGAGAAGCGATCATTAATAATAGCAATAGGCAAGGCCAAGACAAGAATTCCTGATAAGATACACATGAAGGCCACAATTTTGCCTGTGGTGGTGTCTGGTCTAATGTCCCCATATCCCACAGTGGTCATAGAGGTGGTGGCCCACCACCATGCACAAGGGACACTTGTGAAGGTTGTGTCAGGAATGCTTTGCTCAGCAAAGTATTCTACAGTTGAAAATATAGAGATTCCCACAGATAGAAATAGGAGCAGTAGGCCGACTTCTTCATAACACTGGGTAATTGTCATCCCAAGGGAGCGTAATCCTGCAATAGAACAAATGCTGTCAGTCACTGGCATCTCTTTTCTTTCTCTTCCTTTACTCCCTTCTCTCCCTCCTTGCTCTCCACAAACTTCACTGAACACTTAATAAGTCCCCAGCCCTGGGCAATGTTCTGGGGATATGAATCTAGTTAAATCATAATCTTTGTGCTCAGGAAGCTCACGGTCTAGTTGATGGAGCCAGGTTGAGATGGCTAGAGAGAAATATAATTAGATTCATTAATTTGCCTATAGAATTATTTAACTTCTGCTATTAAAAAGAAGGTGAGAGGTAAGGCTGAAGGCAGGCAGGGGGGTTATGATAGGAGTTTTGTACAGACTTTAGTTGGTACAGACTTTAGTCTGTACAATAAGGGGCCTTTGCAGTATTGCATGTGGAGGGTTCATTTGGTGACATCTGCATTTCAATGCATCATTTTAGCACTTGTTTCTAATGCCAACTTTATGTTGTCTTATATTTTATGTGTTCATTTTTCTCACCTTCCTGGTGAAGTTTAACACAATCAGGAATCTGATTACTGGAAAGCCAGAAAAAGTAAAGGATGGACACCATAGCAACAAAATTAAGCAGCAGAAGCGAGTTAGGCATTGGTGATAAAATCGACATGAGAACATCACACGTATATTCAGGGGACATTCTTAGTGGTATGTCAGGAGGAGGTCTGAACTCCCAAGATACCCACTGAAACCCTAGTCCTTAATACCAAAACTAAAGGAAATGATCTCCCTCGAGTACATAAAATTTCTGCTTTCCTATGATAACATAGACCTGAATACAGAATATTCCTCCATTGCAAAAAGGTATGGGAAATGGAACCACTAGAGAATTTACTCATTATGAAGCATTGGCTGCTTTTCTATTCCTAGATCTGAGGATTTATTAAAACCCAAGGAGACAGACCCACAATAGTCCAATTCTATCTCTGAAGACACTAGGCCCTATCGGGAAGTAAGAAGAGCCCATTATGGAACCAGGCTTTGAATGAACAGTAAGATTTTCTTCCTAATACTAGAGAGATGGTTATTAAACTTTGTTCACATTTTGAAATCATATCAACATGATGTCAAAATGATATTTCCTCAGATGTCCAAAACAATACCTCTTAGAATCATTTTTTGTTTTTATTTGCTCACTAGAGACCATTTCAAATGCATTAGCACATTAATCATACTCTCATTATTTTGAATTTTGCTCTTCAAATTTTGAGATATTCTTGAATTATTAACCAGCTATTTTTAAAGATCACTGAATATTTTGAACTTTAACTTCAAAAGAATATCTTTCAGAATACCTTTATAATACCTTTACCTTTATTAAAAAAAAACTGGCCATGATATGTCTACATGAAATTACATTTCTTAAATAAATTCACAATATATGAGGAGATGCATAGCATTTGTCTGGGAATACTGTTTTAATTTAAAGGCAAAATGTTCAAAACAATTTTGTAGGCTGGGCGTGGTGGCTTATGCCTGTAATCCCAGCACTTTGGGAGGCCGAGGCTGGCGGATCACGAGGTCAAGAGATTGAGACCATCCTGGCCAACAAGTCGAAATTCCATCTCTACTAAAAACACAAAAAATTAGCTGGGTGTGGTGGTGTGCACCTGCAGTCCCAGCTACTTGGGAGGCTGAGGCAGGAAAATGGTTTGAATCCAGGAGGCAGAGGTTGCAGTGAGCCAAGATCGTGCCACTGCACTCCAGCCTGGGCGACAGTGTGAGACTCCATCTCAAAACGACGACAACAGAAAAAAAAAAAACCACAAAATTTTATAAGGAAAATAAAGTGGGCCAAATTTGTAGCATGTTATCTCTGTTAACTTAAAAGAAAGGGCCATGGTAATTGTTATGCCATTATACAGATGAGGAAGCTGAGGCATGAAGAGGCAGCTTATCTAGTAGAAAGCTACAGAGCCAGGATTTAAATCTAGTTGTCTGGCCAAAAACCCATTATTCTATAACACTTCTTAATTTTTATTCATAATTAATACATGGGGAAATATGCCATCTACGTTTATATTTTAATAAGTGTAGTGTTGAGGCAAAATTGTCAAATATGCAATTCACATAGTTTTAATAATTAAGAGTTTACTAAAACTTTTTACTTGTTTTAGAATGGAGAAAATCTTTGAAGAGGTGACATTGTGGAATTATTTTCCTTTTCCTTTCTTTTGGAAAAAAAATGTAGTATTTACTGGGAGTTTTTAAATTGAGTCTTGTGAAGAGTTTGTAAATACTTGAAGAAAGCATCCCATTATCTGTGTCAGAAAACAAAGAGTGTGGTACTTCTAAGAGTTGTTGGAAACCCCGTTATCAAATTCCTGGTATGTGAGACTAGCTAGGAAAATACACTACCAAAATTATATTATGATAAGTTCTAATTACCAGAGAAATGTTGAAAAAATCATATCAGAGGTTAATTTCACCCTGTATTTATAGGAAGAAACAACTATCATCAATCTTTTTTAGGTGGTTGGTCGGGGCACATACCTATGGAAATAATCTAGGAATAGGAATCTCTAGCCGATTTGTTTGTACTAATATGTATTTTTATCAACATATATAAAATTAATATGGCACTCCAGTCTCAAAGTGTGATCCAAGAACCACCCACATCAAAATCATTGGTGAACTTACTATTTAAAAAATGTATGCTACTAGATCCAACCTCAAGCTTTCTGGGGGTTGTAGCTAGAAACTGTATTTCAACAAGCTTGTCTGGGGATTCTTATTTTCATTAAGGTATGTCATAAGGAAACTCATAGGTACTCCAGAACATCCGACAGCTGCAGGGCCAGCTACTGATAACTACTACTGCTGGGGATACAAAAATCATCTTTGATCAGTTCCTGTGATTTTTGCTGATATTAATTATAATTTTCATGTACCTTATGTGTTTGTGTGTGTGTTGTATGGAGACTTTTCCCTTATTAATTAGATTTTCAAAGGCTCTATGGGACAAAAAAGAAAACTAGGGGATCTCTGAATTCCCCTTTCTCATGCATCCCAGGTTAGGGACAAGAATTTAATTAGTTTATTTTGCTTTCTTCCAAAGCAAAATACTTCAATTGCTTCTTCAAAACTTTTGGGAAGGGCACCTGCACCTAGTCATCTCTCTGTATGTCCAGAGAAGGCTCTGGAAGGCTGACTTTCCCTTCTGCCAAGGAGCATATGTAGCAAGCACCTCTTGGACACAGAAGAGAAACTGGCTTATGTCCCTATATGTCATATATAATTTATGTGTGTCTTTTTATGTCATTTATGCATGTTTTGTCTACAACCTTGAAGAGGCAGCATGCCTTTAAATTTTGGACATCTCCTAGGCAATGGTTTCAGATAAACTGAGGTTAGCAAATGGTCAAATTGTGTCTTAACATTTCTCTTATGAAGAGGAAGTATGTGAGGAGCTTACTTCTCCTCTATACCTGTGATAACAACTTCAAGGTTTTGCTTCTCAATATCTCCTTAGAGGTCATGATCAGGTAAAGTATGGGAGTTGGTGACTTTGAATATTAGTTCAGCATTACTTTTCTTGTACTGTGGTCTAATAATAAATGCTTACATGCAATGGCAAATGAAAAGGCATCAATGAAATCTGAATACCTGTGGAATGTCTGCCCAGCTTTAGCATGCGCAGAGCCCTGAGCAGCCTCAAAACCTGGACAATGCGCCCCACGTTCTCCAGCTCCTGCGTCGTCTGGCTCCCACTCAGGCTCTCTACCAGAAGAGTGATGTAGAAGGGCAAGATGGCAAGGAGGTCTATGATGTTTGGCACCTTTCTCAGGAAGTGACACCTGTCCCGCACACACAGGAAGCGGAGAACAAACTCCCCAGTGAACCAGCTAATGCACACATACTCCAGGATTTCCAGCAGCTGCAGGTCCAGCCAGCTTAACTCAGCTGACATCAGGGCCATGTTAATGATGGACACCACCACGAAGATAATGGAGATGACCCCAAAGATACGGGCAGCTGTGGAAGATCCAGGTTTCTCCAGGATATTCCAGAGCTTCTGGCGAACAGTGGGACAAGGTCCTTGGGAGAAGTCCTGTTCACTCTCATGTTGACTTTCCTGGTCTTCGGTGTCCTTCTTGAAGTCTAAAGTTTCACTCAGCTCTTTTCTTCTGAAGTACCTTTTAGAGAAGACAATTTGGTGATTAGTCTAACTTTATTAAAATACAGAAGTAGAAGATAATTAAACATGGCCGGGAGGTCAGACTTTTTCATTCAATAAAATGCAGAAAAATGTCTATTCATGTTTTACTTAGGTTGTCTCTTGCCCACAGAATTTCTTAGTTAGGATTATATTTTTCTTTCTTTCTTTCTTTTTTTTTTTTTTTTTTTTTTGAGACGGGAGACAGAAACTCAAACTGTTGCCCAGGCTGGAGTGCAGTGGAGCAATCTCGGCTCACTGCAACCTGCACTTCCTGGGTTCAAATGACTCTCCTACCCCAGCCTCCTGAGTAGCTGGGATTACAGGTGTGCACCACTACTCCCAGTTAATTTTTGTACTTTTACTAGAGACAGGGTTTCGCCATGTTGCCCAGACTGGTCTCGAACTCTTGGCCTCAAGTGATGCACCTGCCTCGGCCTCCCAAACTGCTAGGATTACAGGCGTGAATCACCACACTTGGCCTGGATTATACTTTTTTAAAATGACACTTTCTTAGTAGAAGTTTATACATAGCAAAACTACTTTGGATTAATACATTTTATTACCCATTTTCTGGTAACAATAACAGATGTTTGCCAGGTGGAATTTTTTTGGGGTGTAGAAAGGGTATTCATGAAGAAATGGTTGTAATAGCAAAGTAAGAGCAAAATCACCCTCCAAGTTCCACGATCCTTCGATCAAGGGACCAACCTTTTATCTTCTATATTTAAAACAATTCTCCATTCGAGGTTTTCAAAGTCAGTGATCTAGGTTTGATAAATGATAATGCTGCATGCCAAACCTTTCATTCCTATGCATGCACATTTTGGAGCATGGCTTTTCTGATTCATTTATTCAGTCACCAAATATTTATTGTGGGCCTAAAGTCCCTTGCCTTATACGTTAAATTAGCATACTCAAAAAAGGGAACGAAGAGATTCAAAAAGTTCTATTCAAAAGTTGGCATTGACGCTTTTCAGTTCCCCTCCCCCACCCCACCTGTCAGCCCAGAAGTGGCCACACCTATTACTAGGCCTGGCTCCAGCGAAGCTTGTGTAAAGCCTCAAATCTACCTGTGCCTCCCTCTCTTTCTCTGCCGCGCCCGCCTCCCCGCCCAGCCGCCGCGCGCCTCTGGGTTACCTGTCCCTGCAGCAGGAATCGATGCTGAGCTCATCGATGCCCCAATACTGGATCTCCTGCAGGAAGGAGAGCGCGCATAGCTGCTCCATGACATGCAGGCGGCCCGTGCGGTAGTAGTGCAGGACGTAGCGGAACGCCTGCGAACTGCGGTCGAAGAAGTACTCATTGTCCACTGGGTTGGCATCGTCACAAAGCTCCAGAGGGCTGGGCACGGCGGCCAGGGCCCCGGGGCGGCGGTAGGAAGCCACCACCACGGCCAGCTTGCCAAGGCGCGTGTGCGGGAAGCAGGACAGCGCCTGCTGCGAGAGCACGAAGCGGCTGCCGCCCACGTTGACCGTGAAGCAGTCCCCGAGCGCCAAGGGCTCCCCTTCGCCCTCGCTGCAGAAGACACTAGAGTCCAGGGAGGTCAGGGAGCCGCTGTCCAGCGGCGAGTCCAGCAGCGCTCTGCCGCTGGAAGGCATTTCTATCCCAGTCGCCTCGGCCTGAGGGCGCCACAAAGTTGGGGATACGCCGAAAGCGTTGGTCCCGCGAGGGCGGTGGCACGGCCCCCGGTAGCGGCCGGGATTCCCCGGGCTCCGGAAGGGGTTGCCTCTCCCTGGCGCACCCCTACTCTCCCCACCCGCTGTGCGCCTTCCTCCTCCTGCCGCTAGGGAGCTGCGAGTGCGCGGAAGCAGCGCACAAGTGGCAGAGAGAGGAGACAGGCGGGGAGCAGAGCAAGGGTCGCGCTCAGAGCAAGGATCAGGTGAGGTGCGAGCCCGACACAACCCCCGTGCACACTGCCGGTCGCTGTGGCCCTTCCCAAACGTTGTCACCCCGCCTTCCAACTTCGCAATTGCGATTCCCAGACTAGGAGATGTACAGATTGAATGACTCGCTGCTTGGTGGGTGGAGGGGTTGGGGAAGAGAGGAAGGAGGGAGATGTGGGGTGGAGGAGGAGGAGGAAGAGGAAGAGGAGAGAAGATGACTCTTAGCTGAACGCAAGCAAGCAAGGGGGATGGCGAGACTCACTACTGCCCGCCGGAGACCAAAACAAAAAGTTCAGAAAGCAGAGGAAGTGGTAACCTCGTCCCTTCCAACTTGAGAATTTATATTCCTCCCTCTTCTCTTACTGCTGCTTCATAGGCCTCCCCGGGGGTGTTCGCTGGGGGTGTGAGCACGTGGGGGAGGGTGCTCTGGGTGAAGGGGCCGCACCATTTTCTCCCCATTAACTCTCATTCTAGTCTGACGATCACCGACGCTCCATTTTCTTCTCCAGTCTCCCTTAAGTTTTGACCTCCTGGTTGAGAAACAAGGATAATTAATGATGACTTTTTATTGAAGCCCCAGTGGGTCATTAAGAACTAGGAGTGTCACGGTCACCCCCTACCCTGTCGAGTGTTCAGCCAGTGTTGAGACACTTTGTTGAGGCACCCTTCCTTTTAGCCATTTCTGTCCCTGCAAGTTTTCCGGAGAGCAGGTGTTCTGAGCACCGCGGAGCTCTCATTTTAGAAGGAAAGGCAAAAAGACAAGGAATAGAACAAGCGTGGGCTGGGGCAGGAATTTAAATAGTAACGACGGCCTCCCTCGTTAAAGGAAGAAGCAGAGGCCAGCGCCCAGGTGAGACTGGAAGTGTGTCCCCGGAGCCCCTGGGAGCCGCGCTGCTGCAGCCAACCTGTTGGACTCGGGTCGAGGAGGTGGGGGCGGGAGGGAAGAGCAAGTGACTCACCTGCAGCTCCCTGCACATCTGGTCTGCGCGCAGCGGCGCCGGCGCCGCAGGTGACGTATCCGTCCTTTGATCCTCTTGGTGTACACGTGAGGTCTGACTCAACTGGTCCAGGAGGGAAACTGTGCTCCAGCTGAGCTCTACCCAGCACTTGCTGCCTCGCCTTGCCTCCACCTGCCTCCGGACTCCTGGTCCCTGGGCTCAGGCTAAGCGTATCCACCCCCGCTCCGCGCTAGCTCAAAGAGCCACCCGCCCAGTGCTTCCAGCACCAGCAGAGGGGAGTGGCAGGATCGAAGGGAGGGAGGTGAGACGGCGAGGGTGGGGGCGGGGGGAGTGAGGTGCTCGGTGACACTGAATATAATATTCATCCTGAACACACTTGCAGAATTGCTGCATTTGATTCCCGTTTTCCTGGATCTGTGTCTTTGCAAATGCTCCAGAACAAAATTTCCAACTGTGTGCTAAACTTGAGGTTAGGGCAGTTATATTAACTGCTTTGTTTGGCATGGTTCAAGGTTTTCTCATTTTCAGCAGGCATCTCAGAATCATGCATTTTTCAAGTCTTTGCCAGAGAGAGTGAACCACACTCATCTTTGTTGATTTCTAGTAAGTATATATAGAATACATATTGGAAAGCATATATTATGGATACACTTACATATATAAGTATATATTAGAAAGCATATATATATGTATATATATATACACATATATACACATATATTAGGAAGTATATGTAAAGACAGGCAGGATAAGCTTTTTCATAGATTGAACAGAAGTGTGTCTGTATAGTTCTAGCTTTGCCAACCGGCTGTGGAACGTCTATTATTTATTTCAAGGGTCTCAGTGCCTTTCACAATGAAATTTCGAGTTTTAATAAAAACACCCAACATTTAATGGGTGCTTACTTTATGCCGGGAAATTTGAAGGCTCTTTACTCATGCAGTACATTATTTAATCATAATGACAACACTATTAGGTAGCATATACCCATTTTACAGAAAGGAAAACTGAGGCACAGAGAAATTAATTGATTTATAAAGGGCCACACAGTTCAAATCAAACCCAGGACTACATGTCAGAGGCTGTCTTTTTAAACAAGATGCTAGAAACATATTATTTTTGTTGATAAATCAGTGTGATTGTTTTTATTTTCTTTGTTTGCAAGTTTCTAATGAAGGACAGGAGTTTAATGAGGTATTTTCATCACTCCTTCAATAAAAGTTTACTGAGCATTCACTATATACTGGTGCTATTCAAGGTGCTTGAGATACAGCAATGAAGAACAGACAAGAGCTCTGTTCCTGTGGTGCTTATAGTAACCCTCTGAGAATAAATGGACAACTTCAATAAATGTTTTTAAACTATAATATTTATAGGCATGATTCTTTTGACAGACATCCATTTGGTTAACTTCTCTCCATAAAGAACTCTTCCACACAGTAAATACAGAGATGCTAGAATTATCCCAGTAAATAGTTCATCATTCTGTATAGGTATTGTGTTATTATTTTTTAATGTAGTAGAACTTTTCTCTACACAGCAAGAAAATGCCTCCAACATCTCAATTATAGATTATTTATGTATTGAAAAAAGCCAAAGGCCTTAGTTTTGTTAAGCTTTATTCATACCATGATTAGCAACAAAAGTCTATACTAGTTTTACAGAATATGGTGAGGAAAGAGGAAAGCATTCAGAGGAGAATGATGGTTTTAGGTGAGGAGAGAGATCTTGGACAAGTAAGCAGAGGTTAATGAAAGATGACTGAGGCTTCCGGGTCTCCTGCCCTGCCACTAAGCCACTGAACCTGAGTTGTGAAGAATGTTGTCCTGTAGAAGTAGTTATAATTACTTCTCCTTAAAAGTCAGGCTCTCTGCTACACATCTGACTTCTCACAATGATCCTATGAAGTAAGCATTGTACTCCTTAGTTACAGATTTCAACTTGGATGCTCATAGGCACTAAGAAAGTAACTTTCTACCTTACATAGTGAATATGGGAAGGGGTATATGAAAGGCTTGAAACAGGCCCTTTCTGATTCCTGCCTCTATCTCAACTGCTAGCAGCCTAAATGTTTCAGTAGGGCATTGATTGTAGTTATAGCAATGTATACTAATCAAGACAATCACAACTAGAGGGATGATTAGTCAACGGAAAGTAAATAAACATAAAGGACCCCCTTTTAAAAGATAGAGTCTTGAGTAATAAAATTCCCCACCTGTGCTCTGTGCCTTTCCCTTAAGGCTATTGATTTTCCTTCCTTGATGGCTCAGGTTTTAGTCAGAGACTCCAAGGAAGAGCATACCATAGAATAAAAAGGGAAATATGTCCACTTGAAGGATAATTTTTTTTATCCCTAATCCTGATCTGAGGTATAACCTGAGGTATGTCAAAGGAGAACTGCTGCTAAGTAGTTGGGGGTGGTGAGGTCTTACTTTCCATTTCGTTTCTACATAGCATGGGAGGAATGTGATTGTCATGTGGGAGGTTGCTTAGTATTGTAATGTGAAAACTCAACAGTCTAAAGGCTTTGGGTATATTCCCTAGTCATCAGATGTTATATTCCAGTGATTTTCCTTTGAGACTCTTGTTATGAAAAACTCTACTTGCTTTTGGCTTCATCTATCAAGTCTACCTGTATGGACTTGAATATGGAATCTCCAGTGACAACTAGTATTTTTAATTCTTTCATTTTTTATGAGTATTTTTAAATTTTTTAATGAACAGTGTATATTCTTAAGAGTTATGGGCCGGGCGCGGTGGCTCACGCCTGTAATCCCAGCACTTTGGGAGGCCGAGGCGGGCGGATCACGAGGTAAAGAGATCGAGACCATCCTGGCCAACATGGTGAAACCCCGTCTCTACTAAAAGTACAAAAAATTAGCCAGGCATGGTGGTGCGTGCCTGTAGTCCCAGCTACTAGGGAGGCTGAGGCAGGAGAATTGCTTGAAACCGGAAAACAGAAGTAGCAATGAGTCGGGGTCGCGCCACTGCACTCCAGCCTGGCGATAGAGCGAGATTCTGTCTCAAAGAAAAAAAAAAAAAAAAATTATAATAAGATCAAAAGAAAAATCATGGCATTCTTTAAATGTCTAACTCGATAACAATTATGAAAATAGAAGTTAAACGTCATTTTAAGCTTATTAGAAAATCCTACTGTTAAAAATATGTTACACTTCATTTACGCTTTGAGTAAATCATGAGAATATTTATATTGATATCATATTCTGTTTACCTGTGATACATTTGAATAATATATTATGATGTTTCTGTCAAATCATTAATGCTTATCTCTAATATGAATGCTTAAAACAATTATATAGATATAATCATGTCATTAAAATTTTTTAGGAAAATGTACATTCATTATTAATTTATTTCTGAAATACTGCAACTTTTTTTGATAATTAGATAGACATGGGAAATATAATGAATGAATAATCTTGAATAAACAGCTTTATAAAATTCAACTAAAGTAAATTCTAGATTTTCATTTTTCATTCCCTTCCTGTCATTTCATACATTTACACTAAATTCATTTAATTTTTATCATTCATCAACAATGCAGACAATGTTTTGTGTGAGGTACATATATCTTTGGCTCTGTGTTTGATTTCTCAGGAACTGACAACCAGATAGATGTACCAATTGTGATGATGTTTAAAAATGTCTTTGTGTGTGAACAAAATGGCTTTATCCTTTTTTCCTTCATTGCATTGGGATATGTTTAAAGGTAAAAGAAAATCTGACAAATTCTATCTATTCATCTTTCATGTGCCTTCTAGGCGCTTGGAATAAATCCTTCCAACTGTATGACAGCCCACTCTAATGCAGAATTTAGCTTAATGTAGGCTTGTTCTGGATTTCTTCCAAGGGAAGGCAATTATCTTTGGAAGTACCCAAGAAATCATTTTTATAGCCTAGTCTGCTACAGAGATAGCATGATGGGTTGATGACGGTGATGGTGAAGATAATAATATGATAATAATAGCTGCTACATTTATGTATTTAGTACCTTTTCTGGCTTCTGTAGGCTGCATGACCTTAACAAGTTTCCTAAGTCCTGTAAGTCTCATTCTTCTCATCTGTAAAATGGGGATAACAATAGTACTTTATGTTATTATTTTAAAATAAAATGAGATAATCCATGTAAAATGTATAGTGCAGTGCCATTATTCTTGTCATTTTTTTTTTAAATGAATGAGAGGTTCTTATGTTGCCCAGGTTGGTTGGCCTCGAACGCATAGCCTCGACTCCTCAAGCGCCAGGACAACTGGCCTGAGCCACCGAGGTCCCCTCTTGTCATTTTTATTATTGTTATGTTTCAGGATATTTTCTGTACTTCTCCCTACCCCCAAGTACCTAACTAAAATCTTAAGAGATGATAGGCATTATGTTAAGAACTTTACAAACATGATCTTATTTCTTTTATATTTTACATAACCTAACAAAGAAGGTAATATTATTATTTTTGTTTTCCAGATGAGAAACCAGGATCAGAGTTTTAAAATAATTTTCCAAGTGTCAAACAGATAGGAGATGTAGATTTGAAGACATTAGTTTGGCTCAAAGCCTTTATTCATTGAAGAGCATTGATATAAAAATAATGTGATGATGAGAAATCACTGTTAGAGATTTTCCTCTTTTCATTACAAATAATTTTGAGAAAGGATCATTTCTATTATTATATGCTCCAAGTAATTAAGAAATGACTATACTTTATCAGCAGTAACCAACATATGACTGTGATTTCACATTTAAATAATTTGATTTTTTTAAAATCATCATTCTCCAAAGGAGATAGCCGATTGGGTTGATCATTAAATAATTTTCACTGTCACTACGATATACCAAAGACATGTCAAATTTTTCTTGAATTATCAAGAAATGCATAGACTCAGGATACTTATTCACCAGATTGTTTATTATAATTACACTGAAATTAAACTTTATAAACAATATTTAGAAGCAGTGGAGCAAAAGCATCTCAAGCTCTCTGCTCATCATGTTCTAGGAGCTGTTATGTGAACCCAATATTGAAGTTGAAAATTCCAGTGAAATTCTTTTTACTAAGCTCTATCAAATTCCCTTATGTTGATAGAGAAGGTTGAATCATATGAAACCATTAAAAACTGTGCTTCTCATTTGAGTGTATTTTATTTATTAATACTAGAAGTAAAATTGCATTTAGACTTATTTCTTATTCTATTTAGTACTTTCCTTCATTATCAAGGAACTCAGTAAACTTCAACTTCATCTTGTAATTGGAAGAAACATAATCTTTGCACTCCATACTGTTACGAGGTTTTTTTTTTTTTTTTTGGTTATTGTTGTTGTTTGAGTCAGATTTTCACTCTTGTCACCCAGATTGGAGTGCAATGGCGCGATCTCGGCCTACTGCAACCTCCGCCTCCTGGGTTCAAGTGATTCTCCCGCCTTAGCCTCCTCGGTAGCAGGGATTACAGGCCCGTCACCATGCCCAGCTAATTTTTTGTATTTTTAGTAGAGATGGGATTTCACTATGTTGGCCAGGCTGGTCTCAAACTCCTGACCTCGTGATCCACCTGCCTCGGCCCCCCAAAGTGCTGGGATTACAGGCATGAGCCATTGTGCCTGGCTTTGAACTCATTTTTGACAATGAATGGGCACCTGGCTGACGAGATTTTTAATGTTAATTTTCCTTGGTTTTTCTATAATCTACTCAAAATTGAAAAGTGTATCACTCAGTAAATATTTATGGACATACACTTTTACAATATTTAGGGCATAGTTATGAGAATACACAGATAGAATATGTATATAAAGTATCATATATCATATAAAAAATACATATGAATATACACATCCATCACATGCATATGAAAAACTAACATTGCAGTTTATAATGAATACTAGTTTGGTGGATTACATTTTCTTACTCTATGCAAGAAAAGTAATCAGCAATCAGAGGCAATGTAAAAAAAAAAAAAAAGGAAAGATAAGCAAGAGGAAAGGCAATTTTTCTCCACAAAATGATTCTTAGTTATATGGCATAGTCCTTTTAAATAACATCCTCATGGCATTTTAAACATAATCTAATAAAAGAAAAAACATGAAGTAACTTTTTTAGGACATATATGCTGAAATCTGTGCCAAAATGTTTTTGTTAAACAGATTGTGAAACTGTATAGAATACCTGTTATTCTGTTATTCTAATTATAATCTCAGTTAAGGCACATAGAACACTAATGTAAATATTACATATATTAAATCATCGCATACAAATGGGATAACCTCAATTCTGTTTTAACTCCCAAGTCAATGCTTTTTAAACTTAGCTGCATGTTCTACTTTCTTCTACTCTTCTCTTTAGTACCAAAAAAAAAAAAAAAAAAAAAAAACAGAAAAAAGAAAAAAAATGGAATGTACATATAAATCTTGTTTATTTTTAAAAAGATCCCAAGATCAGTGCATGTATTCCAGAATATATTTTCTCTACACCATGTAATTATATTGATGGCAACTGAATATACAAATTTGTCATTCTTGCAACATGAAGAGTAGCAATGAGCCATATGGCTTCTCCTTTACACCACTACATCTGATTGACATCTCCGTTATAGACTCAGCCTCACAGTTCTCCCACAAACAGATTTCCCGGAAATCTAAACCAAATGAGAATCCAGAGGGAAGTCAAAACATAGTAAATTTGTGATAGGCCTGCTTTTCTGTTTGATTTCTATAAGGTCAAATTTATCCATTTAGTACAAGGGAATGTTTTATTCTTAAGGTGACAACAAGAAATATCATTTATACTTATAATTTTTTAAAAAATGGAAATAAAATAATCTGTAAAAGAATATAAATAAAATAAATGAGACTTTTTAAATACATTATAGAAATCATCAATGTAGTCATAGGTTCAATATTTATGATAACTCTGGGTCCCATATGTCTTACTGTTAATAGCAGAAGCTTATGAAAAATCAAGAATAGATAATTACTGACTAACCAAATGGAAGTTTTGAGTATGTGTTTATATGTATGTACAGAACAAGTATTTTAATTTGATTTTTAAAAATTAAGAAATTGCCAGGTGGAGTGGCTCAAACCTGTAATCCTAGCAATTTGGAAGGCTGAGGTGGGTGGACTTCTTGAGGTCAGGAGTTCAAGGCCAGCCTGGGCAACAGGGCAAAACCCCATCTCTAAAAAAAAAAATAATAAAATAACCTAGCCAGGCATGGTGACATGTGTCTCTAGTCCCAGCAACTCAGGAGCCTGAGGCTGGAGGATTGGTTGAGCCCAGGTCAAGGCTGCAGTGAGCCATGATCATACCACTGTGCTACTGCCTGGGTGAAGAGTGAGACCCGGTCTCAAAAAATAAATAAACAAATAAAAAAGATATAGGTATACTAAAATTGTGTTTCCTCACTTGATATTGTTTGATATGTAGGAAACCATAAAAAATATTTAAGCATAAGAAATAAAAAAACACTTCATGTTTGAAAATGGTATAATAACATGTTAATAGCTGGAAATTTAGCTGTTTGTAAAATATTTATTGATGACTAGATGTACAACAAAAAGCAAGTATGGGTGTATTTGAACATACAGGTGCTTCGATAAGACCATGATAAAGCAGCATGTCCCCTCTGTCAATGTCAGCATGGGGAAACATTGTCTGACATGGAAGCCATATTTGCTTGTGAAATTATGATCCATTTTCATCATTTTTGAATCATATTTGAATCAGCACTTGTCCCTGAAGCAAGAAGACTCCTAAAGTAAGTTAGCCTCTCTCCAAAACAGTGATAGAGATTACTTTCTTATAGAAGAAAGACTGGATGAGGTGCTCTACTTAAAAAGTTATTCTCGTGGCTTTAGGTTTTAAAATCATGGCTGTTATAGAAGGCAGTAGGGTTGGGAACCCTTTATTCTCTTAAAAATTACTGAGAGCCCCAAACAGGCTTTATTCATGTAGGTTATATCTTAATATTAGCCATATGAAAAATTAAAACAGAAAAAAATAAAAATGTGTATTTATTAAATTGTTTTAAAATAATAACAAACCCAATACCTGTAAACAAGAATAACACATTTTTGCAAATAAATGTATTTTTCCCCCTCAATTAGTGAGAATAATGGCATTGTTTTATAATTTTTCATATCACTTTCATATTTGACTTAATATCTTCTTCTGTATTCAAACTGTTGCAAATTGGTATTTTGGTTGAATCTTATGAAGAAAACTTGTGTCACACAGATACACAACTAGGAAAGAGAAAGGTATTTTAACAACTTTGGTATACATTGTATAAATTTGTCTTTGATACTACTCCAGAACTTGACAGATTAGTTACAACATGAAGCCTGAAACTATATCAATGAATTTCTCATACCCAGTTATATTAAAATCCATGATCTATCTTGTCCTTGGAATGATTTTGTTTTTAATCCATGCATGATTTTGTTATGTCATGCACTACTTGGAAAATGGTTGTTTCTTAGATAAGCAGATCTTCCCAAAGATGACATATTTTACTAAACAACCACAAAACAATCACTTTTGTTAATGTTACCACCAATTTAATCAGAACAAGTTTTTAATGATTGAGAAGTTATCAAGCATATGGTAGTAGAAATGTGTTTCCAAAATGCAAATTTTCACTTGGAAGGTCAAATTTTATCATCAGCAAAAATACATTGTTAGGTTTCCTTGACAGTGTCAGGTTCCATGCATTCATATTTATGAAATTATTATAAACCTCTGAATAAACTTAGTTCATCTATCAGCCTTTTATTCCAAGTGAAAATGGTGATCCATAGAAACAGTGGCTAGCTTATTGTGCAACTTAAAACAGCCACACTACTGCTTTGTCTGGAGATAAGCATGGTACTCAGATATGTTGCAGAAGGCCTCCAGCGTGCTTCCAATTTAGTCAAATAAACTATTAAAAGGAAATATACTCAATCATGAAATTTAATAAAATTAATTTTTCTTATTCATTTAAAATATTGTTAAGTGAAACTGGAATTTTATTTCCTGAAAGTATGCAAAGAATACAGTGGCAACTAGTATAGTTTGGTGCAACTGCTTTGAGGTGTGCTAACACACAAGCAGTTGTACAAATCATTGATTTTCATCATCAGTGAAAACAGACTCAGTGAAAAACACAAATATTGTCTTAGAATAAAAAAAACATTTTCCTAACATCAAACATTTTAATAAGCTTAACATTAAAGGGTCTGATCAAATCCCAGGGTCTATAGAGCACACTTTGAAAACTATTGTTACAGAGAATATACTTATTTTGATCATTTAAGTATAGTATTTATAATGTTTACATTGATAAGAAACGAAAGAAAGAAGTATAGGACTTGTATGTTTTTCTTTGTATGGTTTCACCAAAGTGTCTCTTGCATCTAATATATCTTATGTAGAGATACACACACACGCACACACACACACAGATATATATATATATAGAGAGAGAGAGAGAGAGAGAGAGAGAGAAAGAGAGAGAGAGAGAGGTGAACATAGGAATATTTACATATTGTTAGGCAGAGAAAATGTGATTAATTTTACCTCCAATTGATCAGCTATTTCTTATAAATTTCTTCACCCTAGGTATCAGGTAAAGCCTACTTTTTAGTATAATTAAATACATATAATCTAATTTAATAATTTAAATATTTCCTTTAGGTAATGCATAGTCTTTTGGGAAAAAAAAAGTTCAGTCTCTCAGATTTTTGGCATCCTTTCTACCTTTCTCCACATGGGCAGTGTGTGGCCCAAAAAGATAATCTCCAGTCTAGTCTAAGTGGGGTCAGTTAGATCACTGGTTAACAAGACTATTAGTCTAGGGTTCCTGGACTAATAGCTATTGGGGTATTCATGGGTATAAAGTCTAGAGGCCATTAGCTTTTGGTGTCTAGGTTCTTCCTCATTTAGGCTTGTTCTCATCAGCTTCTGGTTACAAATGGTTTATCAAGCCTCTCCAGCACCTCAACTCTGTATCTCTTTAGCAGTTCTGTATATCTTAGGTTTATCTATCTGTAATTTACTATTGCTTCCACAAAAATCACGCCTGCCTCATGTTACAAGTGGCAGTTATAGAGCATCTCCTAAAGCTTGTAGCTTTTCACTAACACCAATAGCAAAGTGTTAACCCACATGTTCCTGGGCTGGCCAGTACCTTCTGGAAGTTTCTAAAAGCCCTTCTCTGACTTCCTGGGGTTTGTCATCAATGCATATATGTATTTATAGAGGATACAGAAGCCCTGCAGCTGATCAACTTATGTTCCTACCTCTTCCCATCATCTAATTTTAAAAAAAGTAATTATTCACGTGTTTTTTTCCTTCTGCTTCTAAATCAGGGGTTCTCAATCAGTGTTAGTGCTGCCATCTTAAAGACATGTTTGGAAATGCGGTCATGCTGTTGGTGGTGGGTGGTATTTTTACCTGTCACAATAATTGGAGATTTTTTTTTTTGTTTGTTTTATTTTTGAGACAGAGTCTCACTCCATTGCCAGGCACCAGGCTGGAATGCAGTGGCGCGGGATCCATAGATGCTAAACATCTTTTAATTTACGGGCAATAAAGATTGACATTTCCCAAATGCTAATAGCACTCTCATGAAAAACACTGCTCTAGGATACAAATTCCTCAGACTCCAGGGAAGAAAGCCTCACAGCTTAGCCGTGGTCTCTATAACCAAGGCAACACTGATTAGACAAGCCTTCCCACAACCCTCCAGATGAAAGCCTTAGGCTGACTGAAAGGAAAAAAGTCATGGATCAGAAAAATGAAAGATATTATGGTCCTTTTATGAAATACGTACATACATTAGACTTTTGAATTTGTAATATTTTTTTTCTAGTATCATTACATAGAGATGACACATTAAGCACAAGAAATAATATGTATATATGTGCAAATATATTTAAAACCTACAGTAAAATAAGATTTTTTTATTGTGATAATTGTTGAAAAGGTACAGACCTGGCTTCACTGAAGTAGACATCCCACTGGATGGACCTTGGCACACTTTATAGAGACAATATGTCATACATATTCCACAGCTAAACTTTTATCTAAAGGTTCCTGGAAGACTTCATAAAAAGCTTAAATAATTTTTAAAATATCTTTGGTGAGCTTTCTTAGAGATCAATATCCTGAACCATCTCTTTGCTAGTTGCCAGCTTTATGTCCAAAAAGAGAAACAAAATTCACTGCTTTCAGAATGGCTTTGCAGTGCTTTTATATATCCACTTCCCTATACATTATTCATCAGGCTCTTTATTAATTTTGTTTCTGACCCCTTTGCATATGAGAAGAAGTTTGCATATGAAAATAACTAAATGGAGTGCAAATAATTAATAAAATGTACCTTAGGTATTTTTTGATATCATTCTTTCAGAATATTCCAACCCTTACTGTTTAATAATATATATATATATATACAAAATGTATAACAGTCGTACAAAATTTCTAGAACTCTATTGATAAGCTTTGAATTTTGGAATCAGAATTCTCTATAACATATAATATTGAATCTTTAGAAAATGTATAATATTGAAAGAATTCAAATTTAATATTTTTCACTGGAATGTGAAAAATTTGCCAAGATAGACATTCCCTATAGCTATCCCACAGTTTGCATTTAATTTTATTATCTTTTTTTCTTAAAAATACATTTAGTACTGGGCATGTTTCATGTCAGATGAGAGCAACACATTTGAATTGACTTTTTCTTGGTAGATAAAATTAAAGAAGTTGCATGATGAATGTTTCTTGAATTGTGAATTAAAATGGAGTGACTCAGAATCTGTGAAAGCTTTGGAGATGTTTTAATTTCAGAAAAAGGCAATGATGTGTGAGTTAGCACAAAAGTTACAAAAACCGTAACAATATCCAGTACATTGTGTATACTCTGAATGTCTTCTGCCTCACAGCAGGCTTGAGGTGAATTAGCTGTTTTATTGACACTAATATCATAAGAGAAACTCAAGTCATCTTTTAGAATTTTTGTATTTGATTGATCTCTTTTTTAGTTCTTCTGTAAAACGTTAAATTGAAAATAAAGATAGCCTCTGCCAGAAGTTGCCTTACTGTTGAAGTGTGTTTTGAGTCCATAACAATTTTTTTCTTTTGTTTTCAGTATTCACAATCTTGGTTACTATTTTACTGTTCATGCTCTGTCACCTTAATGTGAATTTAGTAATTTTTTTTATTTGCATCTGTCTTCTGAATTTAGTAAATTTTGTTTGACATTTTGTGGTTTAAAGATACTGATAACAATGTAAAATGATATTTTTAGTGTACTCTGAAATTATAACATACAGTTCAAATTTTTCATGAGCAATGCAGAGCTGGAAACTCATTTGTATATTATGCTCTCTGACACTTGTTCAGTAATCTGTAATGAGGGATGGATTAGATAGTTGAATCAGAAAAGTCATAGAAGTATTTAAAAACTCTCCAAAAAATGCAATGATAATCTGGCAAAGTTTTTGTGTATTCATTGGAGTATAAGAACCAAGCTTAGTGGACCGATAAAAAGGTTAATAGATGAAGACTCAGATGAAGTGCTTTGATTAGGTTGCTAAGAAACAGCATTCGCGGAAAGTTAACTAAGTATCAGTCTATGAAACAAATGAGGAGTGTTTTTCCTAAAGATAGGTAAAGAGGAAAAGGCAGAGAGCAATAAGGCCTATAAATTACGATATCCAAACATTTTCATGATGAAAGTTTGTTGTGTTTATGGAGATCAGAACATTGGAGGATTGAGATAATTTGTGAAATATTTTAAGACGTAAGATTTATTATTTGTTTACTTATTTTTGTTTTCTTTCCTGGGCATAAAACACTAAGGTGTTTCTAATATTTAGTAATTGCTATTTGTGTGTTTGACTGATAAGAAAAAGAAGCAGTAAATTCTCAGTAGTCATTTCTTTCTAGAACACATTGCAGACAGAAAAGACAGTCATTTTCTTTATGATTTCAGCCCCTATTCCAGAGTCTGTCTTTCTTTAAAATGGATTCCCAGACACTAAAAGAGCCAGTTGGACTCTGATTACTGCACACCTGGCATGCTCAATTGTGTCTCCTTGTAAGTATTCAGTGAATCTTATTTATTGCTTGAAACTGAGCTTCAGCACAGTCTTAACAATGTTTGTTCTCCATTTCTTACTTCTGCTGTTGCTGGCTCTGGTTCAGTTCTCCATAGATATAAGATGTCTGGGCATCCTTACCTTACCCATCCTTCTCATATTCGTAACCCAGTGGGGTTTCAAGGTAGATCAGAGTTGCTTAGCTTCTAATTTTAGTAACATACTATTTTATTATTGATGAGGGTTATTCTCAGTATGTAGAATGTGTTTGGCAAGGACAGTCTTCCTACTTGTTTTTGCTGGTCAGTGGTACGAGGTGGAAACAATTTTGAATGAATTGCTTCTGTTAACATTTTCGAAGTCTTCTGGAACTCTATCAGGTTATTAAAAGATGTTTTGTAAAATATTTTCTTAAAAAATCAAATGTGTGTTTGAATTAAATGAAATTAAAGAGCTTTGTTTTCTCTCCAAAATATTTTTCTAATCCATCCTCTTCTCTACTTCCCCACTATTATTTTAGTCTGAGAATAAACTCTTCATGTCCATTAAAACTTCAGTGCTTCCACTCTTGATTTCTACCAAATTCCCATAGGCTGCGTCATGATATTTGCACAATTTAAATTATGTAACACTGGTCCCTACTTAAAAGCCTTTAATTCCTTTTCATTGCACACAGAATAAAATTTAAATTACTTTCCATGACCTTCAAGGCTTCTTCTCTTCTCATTGACCTCTCCCATCACTTATTTGTAACCACATGGGCTGGTCGTTTCGATCTTCTCCTGTCTATCTCTTCTGTTTTATTTAAGATCATTTATAAGGTGAGGAAGAAAAGGATATTTTTAATACCTAGTGCTTCCTCATCTCTCACCAACACAACCATGTAAGCTTCAGGAGGATAGCGGTCTCACCTTTATTGTACACCGCTGTGTTTTCAGAGCCTAACACAGAGCCTGTTGCATAATTGGAACTCAATAAATGTTTACTGATTTTATAGACCATTATTTACTACAATTTTAATATGTTACTGTGCAGTGTAGCAGTTCTCAAATTCAGGGCTGGAGATATTTGTTTGTGTGTGTGTTTGTGTGCATATATATAAAAAGACAACTATTTACAGATAGATCTTTCATTTAAATATATATTCATGTTTTTATATATATTTAAATGAAAAACTGCAGCTATACCAGAGCTGGGGACATTGTCTTCTTATAGATAGATTGGTTGTAAGACTTGCTTATTGTTCTCTCTTAGAATATTGCAAAGATACATTATCTTCCTAGCAATGCTTTTTTTTTGCATAAATAATCTACAGGAGACTTTAAAGATAAGATTTATGTTATATCAGTTAGAATATAAGCTCAAGCTCAGTGCTCTTAAAGATCCTTCAGATGCTTAGCAATACTGAGAAAAATATCTGTGGACATTTTCTTGAAAGGTATTCAGTCCATTGTTAATCTAGTTATTACATTTTATACTTTGATTTAGTCAGATCATTATCAAGACATTCATTGGGATCAGTGATCACTGGGATCAAACTGGTCTGATGTAGAACTGATTATTAACTGAGTTATATTTTGGTTTATCATTGCTGCCCATGTAAATGGACATTAAAAGAAAGAGTCTTAAGCAGGTCATTGTATTTACTGGAATGATGTTGTTGAGGATGAGACCCATTCCATTACATACCGTCCTCTCTGTTAGGATCTCCACTATACAATTTTCTTCACTCTCAAATAGAAGAATACTTGTTATTAATGCATTTGTTTTGCTCTATGAGCTTTGGAACATAGAGGATTTATTCAAGGAGGTTTGTTTTTTAAACATGATGATTAATATTTATGAAGTGCTTACCATGACCTAGAGTCATAGAAGGTTCTTGTCACATGACCAGGAAAGATTAAACTCGTAGACACTTTGAAGGGTGAGGGGGAATGGAATTTATTGGGCTAAATGGAAAAAACTCAGCAAAGGAAGAGGGGTTCCTGTTAACAGGCCTCTGTCTCACAAATTGAATCCTAGGTTTCAACACAGGAACAGGAGAGGCTAGGCTCCTCCCTGCTGCAAAGGGCGCAAACTTCCTGAGGCTATGGCCCATCCTCCCAGTGCATAGGCTAGTGGGAGATTCTCTGGGGACCCCTTTTTACATAGCTGTCTCACTAGTATCCTATAAAATATTTTATATGGATTACTCAATTTAATTCTCAGAATCCTATGATATAGATATTGATATTATTCATATTTTGCATATAAAGAAACTAAAAACAGAAGGGATAAATAATCATCCACAGTCATACAACTAGAAAACATTGGAATCAAATTGTGAACACAGCTGAATTCAGTAGATTTCCTTCCACCTGGATCTAGCTTATTTTTCTAAACTTTTGTTTTTTCTTTTGTCTTATTTTTTATCTGTTTAAGCAATCTTAAATAATTTTTGGAAAATGTGAAGTATAATGAAATAAAAAAGTGAGATATTGATCTGCCTTATCTAATGAGTTACTATGTTCTATCACAAAGCTCAAATAACTCTATAGGTAGGAATCAAAGGAGGAAGTATAAGAAAATACATCATTGTTAGAGTAAGCTATTTATCAACTATTATTCTTTTCTATGTTCATATTTCAAACTTGACTGTGTTGTAAATTAACTTTCATTTCTCTTGGATTACTTTTTCAAACCACACTTATAGGAAATCCAACTTGTTATGTTAGTGAAGATTAAACGATGCTTTATAGTCTTTTATATTTAGTCAATTACAATGAATGTTTGGTTTTCTTTAGATGTCATTGAAATTAACAGTAACAATATGTTCTAAGACATACTAGAGAGTTAATTATCTACATAAGAGAGTTAATTTATATCTACAATTAAGGATTGCATATGACATTTAGGACTTGTTTCTCAGTTTCCGAGTCACAAATTTTAATTGTATGCATTATATATATAATTCAGCCTCAAACAATTTTGGAAAACAAAAGTATTGCATTAAATACATGAGTAGTTATGGTTCAGATTGCTCAAATTATGATTAGAAAACTTTTCTAATTCATCACTAAGAAACCTACTATTTAAAAACTTGAGGTGGTCAGTATGCTCAAAAATCCAACTAAAACTAACACTGCTAAAAATTCCAGCTATTGAATATTATCTTTAATAACAAAAACTACACCTTTTCAAAAGTTCTATTAATTGTATCTAATATCTGACTAGATCCACAACAGCAGCACAACAAAAAATGAATCAAAGATATAGTAAATTTATCTTTATCTTAGGGCTCACTACCAACCTTCTTTGTTTAAGCTGCTACTATATTTTTCGTTGATTACAACAAAAGTTTTCTAATTTCCCTGTCTAATATTTCACTCTCTGCCAGGTTCTAACCCATTCTTCACTTAGCAATCAGAGTAGTCTTTTAAAATGACTTATCTGGCGATACCATTCTGCTTAAAACCCACCAAGGGCTCTGCATAACTCTCAAGAATCTTGCTTCATTTCTTGTCAAAGTGGCTTAGGATCTAGAGTCTTCTCCCAGTCTCATCTCTTACTCCTATTTTTTAAACCATCCTAAGCTGCCCCAGTTCTGAGAACAAGTCCTGTTGTCTTTTGCATCTAGGCCTCCACACTCTCTAAGTAGAGCAACTTTCTTCTTCATTTTTACCTGCCGGACTCTTTAGGTTTCAACCTCGGTATTTCCTCCACTCAATCTGAGCTAGGTGCTCCTTTGTTGTTGTCCCATATCCCCTCTGAGTTTATCTCACCAGAGTGGTTGTTTCTCATGGGAGACTGAGGCCCACTATGGGGTTCTGATAAGATTGATAAGCAACAACAGAGAAGGGGTCCCTGCTGAGGGAAAACAAATGCTCTAAGAGATGGCTAATTGCAAACAACCAACTGGCACAACAACCTGTTCCTAAATACCTCTTTCCACATGTAGCTTCTTTAGCAAGAATCTATAAAACTTCTCTCCAGCACCTGCCTCTTTACAGACAGCCCCTTCTCTGCTGTGCTGCCTGTTGCTTCCCTTGAACATACATTCCCTGTAATACATCTACCTTTCTTTACCTATGAGTGTCTTGGTAAAATCCTTTACCACCCACTATGACACCAGCCCCAGCCACTCACACCCACAACACCCACTTTAAAGGGTGTGTTTTTAGTTCTTATTCTTTGCCTTTGCTATGGAGACAAGCACTTAGTAAATAAACACTCAATAGGACCTCAGTATTTTTTCAACAAATAAAGGGATTTTCTGATTATAAATAGTATTTTAATATTCTTTTTTCCTCTAAATATATCTGATTATTGATATAGCCGCCACTTGTACTGTCTCAACTTGAGTTCAGATCTTAATTCTTGTGTTTACTAGTTCTGTATTTCTGGGCAAATTCACCAGTCTTAATATTCTCATTTTAAATTCTAGAAAAGAATGATGCTTCCATATGTTAAATAAAAGTTTAACCTAAAGCTGCCATCTTACATATTTCAGCTGGATGATGCTATGTCCATACATAGTAAACTATAACCTAAGTGGATGTCTAAATATCCTGTAGCCTACTCTTGTACCAATCACAGAGTTGCAGTTAATCACAAGCATCCACCTGTTCTAAGCATGTTCAATGCAGTCAAATGCTGAACTGTAACCACCCTAGCCATTTCTTTACCTAACTTCACTCTCCTTTTTTCTACCTTCTCATGTTTTCTGACTATGCAGTAGCCCCAGAGTCGTTCTGAACCTATTCTTGTTCTGGAGACTGCATGATTTGAGAATTGTTCTTCACTCAATAAACTCTGTTAAATTTGTCTTAAGTTTTTAATTTAACCCATAATAAGGTTGCAATGACTAGTGCTTGTGATAAGACATAAAAACCCTTAGCACACTGCTTGGCAACTACTAAGTATTTCTTCTTATTATTATATCAGTTTTATTATGTGACAAGTAGTATAGCACAGGGGTTAAGAACTCTGGCTTTGAGAACAGATGCATGTAGGTTCAAATTCTGGCTTGGCCTCCTCCTAGCTATGAGACTTTGCTCTTTGGAAGTTTTCTCTTTTGTAAATGGGAATAAAAATAATGCCCACGTTGAGGGATTGCTGTGAGGTTTAAAAAAGATAATGCAAAGAAAAGCTTAGCACATTGCCTTATACACAATGGAGGCTTAATAAATGCTAGATATTGTTATTATTGATAACAAATTGATGTCTCTCCTAAAATTGGGAATTCACTGAAGTCACAGATTTTTGTTTCATTCATCTTTGAATTCATAGTGTAAACACAAAATAAAATTCTAAGGCACCCCAACCATCTGAATGGACTGCCGCCTCGACCAGGGCACTTTTAGAATTTAACCTGAGAGACTAGTTCAGGCCATGATAGGAATTGGGCTTCAGACAAGCCTCATTATACTCCTCCAGTGTTTACATCAACACAGACCTTTAAGTCTGTTAAGAAGCATTTACAATCTATTTTCTCTGATGCCCTTACCTGGAGGCTTCATCTTTATTATTAAACTTTGCTCTCCACAACCTCTTATTGCAACCCAGACATTTCCTTTTTATTGATCCCAGGTTTTTAGATAAACTCAACCAATTGTCAACCAGAAAATTTAAATCTACCTATAACCTGAAAGCACACCACCCCTTCAAGTTGTCCTGCCTTTCTGGACCAAACCAATGTATAAAAGCAAGCTGCACCCCAACCACCTTGGTCCCATATTCTCAGGACCTCCTGAGGGCTGTGTCATGGGCCATAGTCACTCATATTTGGCACAGAATAAATCTCTTCAAATATTTTACAAAGTTTGACTCTTTTGGTCATCACTAGCATCAGTATTTACATTGGTACCTTGCATGCAATAATGTATCTACTTAAAGAATAAAAATAGCCCCAAGAAGAGGAAAGCACTGAAGTGTCATTGTCCATGCACAGCTTTATGTGACATAGTATCATCCAGTTAAAGCTGAGGTACCCTAGAGATGGAAACAAGTTGTGGAAATATAATTTTGGAATGTAGAGACATTTTCCACGAAAAGAAACCTATCTGATGACATTATCTTTAGAGAAACAAGTGTCAGGAGTTGAGAGAGAAATGCAGGATGGTTAATTGAGAGAACTTCAAGGGCAAATTTAATCTAATTCAAAATTTTAGCTATTATTAACCTTGAGGTGTAGTTTCAGTGCTAATCAAAGGAAATAAAACAAAAGGAATTGTCTAAGTAGACTAGTTTTGCATGGTATTATTGTTTGATGACAGAAACTCCATAGAATGAGACAGTTTGGTAAATGGGCCCAGTATGTTTTTCAGAGCTGAGGCCTAGCTGACAGACTAGACCCCCCAGGGGAATATGCATTAATTAGTAAGCTATTAGTGACAATTGCTGCTAATTTGGGTTTTGTAATTGAAAGACTACAGAAAAGTGTTGACAGCACTTTGAGGTAGGAGAAAATTTGAAATAGCTTTTCTACAGCTCATTTTTCTGTGATAGGAGACAAAGGTTAGTTCACTTGAATACATTCACTTTGTGATGGAAACTTCCTGTCTTCCTTTAAAAATGACAGTCACATATGGGCAAGAAATTAGTGAGAGTTCGCTTCATCATTCAGTTTTGAATTTCCCCCATATTTGTATATAAGAATACAAAATACTTTTTAAGTTACAGTCAAGTAAAAACTGAAGTTTTCTGAGTTGAACTCACATGATTACAAAAAACAAAATCCTTTTCTCAATTTTGGTGAGCTGACAGAGGAAAAAACACAATAACTCAATAAGGATATGTGATTTTTAAAATCATACCTATAGATGGAATTCTTGCCATATAATGAAACAGAAGGTAAGTTCCAGTTCACAAGTGATAGGATAGCATGAAGAGTTCCATGGACTATTTCAAGGGAAGCACCCATAGCAAGTGAAAATTATTTTAAAAATCAAGAATTTAAAGTCTATGGAAATTGTTTCAAGTACATAAAACAAATGGAGAAATGTTTATTGAAGAAAATCTACTAAGTCTTTGTAACAACACTGTGAGTCTGTGGCACTTGAGCCACAACGCCCTTCCTCTCTGTCCCATTCCTGTCCAGTGTGATGAAGGCTTTGGCTTTGCTCTGGCAGGTATGACCAAAAAGCCAGGGGCCCTCTGTACTCTTAGATTCTGGTTGAGGGCTATGGTATCTCTCCATGAAAGGCAGGGCACCAGCATTTGTCATTACCCACAACTGTGTTCCCAAGGCCAAATTCCAGGTAAGCATGGCCAAGAGTTCAGGAGCTCCCTTCCGTCACTCCATCCCCAATAATAGAAGGGAAGCTTCACCTTAGCTGCCCCTGCAAAGCAGGCTGAGAACACTGGAACCCCAAACACCTTTGCCACAGCTCACTTGTAGGTAGAGGTTTCATGCTGGGAGATGCAATCCTAGAAAGAACAAAGGTTACCACCCCTGGAGCATGCCATGCTCATAAAGCAAAGATGTTGCTCTGAGAGAAGCAGGCTCTTCACAGCAGTGGTTCAGAGAGGCAGACAGTCCATAAGAATGTTACGGGTGGAAGACATCTGAGTTATCCCAAGTTACTGGTGGCTCTGCGGCAACTTTAGTCCTTGACTCTTTGGAAGAAAAATTCACCTGAGGGGCATAAAGCAGAAAAAGAGACCAAGGCAAATTTCAGAGCAGGAGTGGAAGTTTATTTAAAATGGCTCTCTCTCTCTCTCTCTCTATATATATATATTTATATATATATATATATTATATATATATTATATTTATATTTATATATATAATTTATATATATATATTTCACTTTTTAAATTTTTCAAGACGAAATATTCCTCTGTTGCCACATCTAGCCATATTTTTTATTTTATTACTATTATTATTAATTTTTTGAGACAGAGTCTTGCTTTGTTTGTTGCCCAATCTGGAGTCCAATGGCATGATCTCGGCTCACTGCAACCTCCACCTCCCGAGTTCAAGTGATTCTCCTGCCTCAGCCTCCAAAATAGCTGGGATTGCAGGCACCCACCACCATGCCTGGCTAATTTTTTTTGTATTTTTAGTAGAGATGGGGTTGCACCATGTTGGCCAGGCTGGTCTCAAACTTATGACCCCAAGTGATCCACCCACCTTGGCCTCCCAAAGTGCTGGGATTACAAACATGAGCCACCATACCTAGGCTTTTAAAAATTTTTGTATTTTTATTTCATTATTTTTTACTACTTCCCTTATAACATTTTAAAAATTGTATTTATTTGTTTTCTATATGTTATTGGAGTACAGGTAGTTTTTGCTTACCTGAATAAGTTCTTTAGTAGTGATTTGTGAGATTTTGGTGCACCCATCACCCAAGCAGTATGTGCTACACCCTATTTGTAGTCTTTTATCCCCCACCCTCCTCTCACACTTTCTCCCAAGTCCTCAAAGTCCATTGTATTATTCTTATGCCTTTGCGTTCTCAAAGCTTAGCTCCCAGATATCAGTGAGAACATATAATATTTGGTTTTTCATTCCTGAGTTAATTCACTTAAAATAATAGTCTTCAGTCTTATCCAGGTCACTGCAAATGCCATTAATTCATTCCTTTTTATGGCTGAGTAGTATTCCATCATATATACATATATATATATATATATATATATATATATATATATGTATAGTATTCCATCATCTATGTGTGTGTGTGTGTGTGTGTGTGTGTGTGTGTGTGTGTATAAATAAGATCTCCCACAACTTCTTTATCCAATCCTTGATCGATAGGCATTTGCGTTGGTTCCACAATTTAGAATACGAAAGAAATGAAGGTGTGCTTGGAAGAGACCCAAGCAGGCACATGAAGATTAAAAAGAAAAAAAAGGGGGGCGGTGTTTAACCTTGATCCTAAGGCTTTATAGGTTATTTATTTCCCATGATTTTTCCCTTAGGATGGGCTTCCTGCATGTGCAGTGCTCTCCTTACCCTTGGGAATTGAGCTCTGCAGTATGTTTAGGAAGTTGTACACATGCCTATCTGAGTGGAATGCACCATTTTGTCTCTTAGTGTGCACACCCAGGAAGTTTTTTCTCCCTAGTATCTGCATTCAGTTAACGCTTTAATGTTAATTGCTGTGGATCATCAAAAAATGGCCTCTCCCTGGTACCCTGTGTGGGCTGCCAAATTATTTTTAGAAAGGCAGTGTGACAATTCTCATACAGTAACCTGACATTCCTAATGGGTTGGGGGAGAGCCCTCTCCTGCCTAGCTCATGCCTATCTACTACTTGTAACAAGAACAGGGAGCTCCAAAGCTCTCCCCAAATGAATTGACTTGAAATAGAATGTAAGAAAATTCAAACATAAAAGTAGCCTAAAAAAATAATTGTAATAATTGAGATGAAGCTGATAGGTCCAAGAGAGCAAAAACCTAAACCTAAGGCCAGCTAGTTTACCAGAAAGAACTAAGGAAAGAGAAATTAGACCCCTTACTTGTGCTGATGCAAATGCATAATGGCAAAGATGCTTTGGGAAACAGACTAGCAGTTCCTGAAAAGGTTAAACAGAGTTACCCTATGACTCAGCAAGTCAATGTTGTTGTATATGAAAAGAAAGAGAAACATGCCTTATCACTTTTTATGGCTGCATTGTCCTCCATTGTGTATGTGTACCACGTTTTCTTTATCCAATCATCTGTTGACAAACATTTAGGTTGCTTCCAAATCTTGGCTATTGTGAACTGTGCTGCAACAAATACAGGAGTGCAGATATCTCTGATATACTGATTTTCTACTTTGGGGTATATACCCAGCAGCAGAATTTCTAAGCCTTATGGTAGATCAAATTTTAGTTTTATAAGGAACCTTCAAACTGTTCTCCACAGTGGTTGCACTAATTTACATTCCGACCAACAGCATATAAAGGTTCTCTTCTTTCCACATCTTAGCCAGGATTTGTTATTACCTGAGAGATCTCATCACAAAGTGATGTTGAACTTTATATTAAATGCTTTTTCTGCATCTGTTGAGATAAATTTTTCTTTCTTTTTCTTTTTTTTTTTTTTTTTTGAGATGGAATTTTGCTCTTATTGCCCAGGCTGAAGTGCAATGGCATGATCTTGGCTCACTGCTGCAACCTCTGCCTCCCGAGTTCAAGTGATTCTCCTGCCTCAGCCTCCCAAGTAGCTGGGATTATAGGCATGTGCTACCCCTTCAATATGTTGATATAATGTATAACATTTATTGATTACACATGTTGATTCATCCTTGCATTCCATTTAACTGGCACTTTTGTCAAAAATGAGTTTATTGTAGGTGTATTAAACTATTCTTGCATTGCTATAGAGAAATACCTAAGACTACGTAATTTATAAAGAAAAACGTTTTAATTTGCTCATGATTCTGCAGGCTATATGGGAGGCATAATGTTGGCATCTCCTGGGCTTCTGAGGAGGCCTCAGGGAACTTACAATCATGGCAGAACATGAAGGTAGAGCAGGCTCATCTTACATGGCCAGAGCAGGAGCAAGGTGGCAGGGAGGTGATACATACTTTGAACAACCATATCGCATAAAAACTCACTCACTATCATGATGACAGTACCAAGTAGGAAATCCATTCCCATGATCCAGTCAACCTCCCACCAAGGTCCACCTCCAACATTGGGGATTATAATTCAACATGATATTTGGGTAGAGATACAGATCCAAATGATATCATTCCACCTTGGGGTCCTCCCAAATCTCATGTCTCACGGATACACTAGGGAGTGCCCCATAACACCACATGGAAGATGCCAAGGCTGTGGTTTGCACCTCTGAATCAGCAGCTCGAGCTGTACCTGGTCCCCTTTGAGCCATGGCTAGAGCTGGAGTGGCTAGAATACAGAGAACCGATTCCCAAGGCTTTGCAGGGATGCAGAGCCCAGGGCCTGGCCCACCAAACCCTTCTTCCATACTTGAACTCTGGGCTTGTTTTGTGAGGGGCTGCTGAGAAGGTCTCTGAAAAACCTTCCAGGGCATTTTCATGTTGTCATGGTACTAGCACTTGGTTCCTTCTTTTGACTTAAGCAAATTTCTGCAGGCTGTTTGACTTCCTCTCTAGAAAATGGGCTTTTATTTTCTACCACATGGCCAGGCTGCAAATTTTTCAAACTTTTATGCTCTGCTTTCCTTCTAAACATAAGTTCCAGTTTCAGGTCATTTCTTTGCTCCTGTGTATGAATACAGGTTGTTAAAAGCAGCCAGGCCATACCTTGAATGCTTTACTGCTTTTAAATTTCTTCTGCCAGATGCCCTAAATCAACACTCCCAAGTTCAAAGTTTCACAGATCACTAGAGCAGGGAACAAGGCAGCCAAGCTGTTTGCTAAAGCATAACAAAAGTGACTTTTGCTTCATTTCCTGGTAAGTTCCTCAACTCTATCTGAGATCACCTCAGTCTAGCCATCTCTGCCCATATCACTATCAGCATTTTGGTCACAACCATTCAACAAGTCTTTAGGAATTTCCAGATTTTCCCTCATCTTCCTGTCCTGTTGTGATCCCTCCAAACTGTTCCAACCTCTGCCCATTACCTAGTTCCAAAGTTGTTGCTGCATTTTCAGGTATCTTTATAGCAATATTCTACTCCTTAATACCAATTTTCTATGTTAGACCATTCTTACATTGCTGTAAAGAAATACCTGAGACTGAGTAATTTACATAAAAAAAGATGTTTAGTTGGCTCATGGTTCTGCGGGATATACTGGAAGCATTGCTGGTATCTTTTTTGCTTCCAGAGAGGCCTCAGGAAACTTATAATCATGGTTGAAGGCAAAGGGGGAGCAGGCTCTTCTTACGTGGCCAGAGCAGGAGCAAGAAAGAGGAGGAAGAGGTACCACACACTTTTATACAACCAGATCTCACAATAACTCACTTACTATCATGAGGATAGTACCAAATGGAAAATCCACACCCATGATTTAATCACCTCTCACCAGGCCCCACCTCCAACATTGGAGATTAGAATTTGACATGAGATTGGGTGGAGACACAGATCCAAACTATATCAGTATGTGCGTGGATTGATTTCTGGGTTCTCTATTATGTCCCATTCATCTGGGTGTCTGTTTTTATGCCAGTCCCATACTGATTTGGTTACCATAGTTCTGAACTATGATTTGTAGTCAGGTAACGTGATTCTTCCACTTTTGTTTATTTTGCTCAGAATAGTTTTGGATACTCTGGGTGTTTTGCGGTTTCATATGTATGTTATGACTGATTTTCTATTTCAGCAAAAATTGTCATTGGTATTTTGATAGGCATTTCATAGAATCTATAGATTGCTTTGTGTAGTATAAACATTTTGACTATACTGATCCTTCTAATCTATGAACATAGAATATCTTTCCATTTTTTTGTGTGTGTCCTCAATTTCCTGCCCCAGTGTTTTATAGATTTTATTGTGGCTATCTTTCAGTTATTTGGTTAATTTTTTGTATTTAGTTTTATTTGTGGGTATTGTAAATAGTGTTCCTATTTTGATTTCTTTTTCATATTGTTAACTATTGTCGTATAAGTATGCTTCTGATTTTTGTATGTTGATAATATATCCTGAAACTTTACTGAAAATGTTTACGAGTTTTAATAATTTTTTGGTGGAGACTTTAGGTTTTTTTCAAATAAAAGGTCATATCATCAGCAAACAAGGATAATTTGACTGATTCCTTTTCAGTTTGGATGCCCTTTCTTTCTCTTGTCTGATTTCTCTAGCTAGGACTTCCAGAACTATGCTGAGTAATAGTGGTGGAAGTGGGTAACCTTGTCGTGTTCCACATCTTACAGGAAGGAATTTCAAATTTTCCCTGTTCACTGTGATACTACTGTATGGCTGCTGCATATGGCTTTGATTATATTTAGGTATATTCCTTTTATACCAAGTTTTTTGAGAGTTGTTATCATGAAGGAATGTTAAATTTTATCAAATGCTTTTTCAGCATCAATTGAAATACTTGTATGGTATTTGTTCTTTATTTTGTTGATATGATGTATCACATTGATTGATTTGCATACATCAAACCATTCTTGAATCCCTGGGATAAATTTGTCTTGGTCATTATAAATAATTTTTTAATGTATTGTTAAATTTTGTTTGTTAGTATTTTGTTAAGGATTTTTTTTTTTTTTTCCAATACAGAGTCTTGTTGTTACCCAGATTGGAGTGCAGTGGCATGATCTTGGCTCACTGCAACCTTCACCTCCTGGCTTCAAGCAATTCTCCTGCCTCAGCCACCCAAGTAGCTGGGATTACAGGCACCCACCACTGCACTTGGCTAACTTTTGTATTTTTAGTAGAGATTTGGTTTCACCATGTTGGGCAGGTTGGACTTGAACTCCTGACCTCCTGATCTTACCACCTTGCCCTCCAAAAGTGTTGGGATTACAGGTGTGAGCCACTGTAACCGGCCCTGTTGAGGATTTTTGCATCAATATTCTTTAGAGACATTGGCCTGTAATTTTCTTTTCTTTTTTCTTTTATTTTTGATATATCATTGTTTGGTTTTGGTACCAGGGTAATATTGGGCTTGTAGAATGAATTTGGAAATAATCCCTCTATATTTTGGAATAGTTTGAGTAGGCTTGATATTAATTCTTTAAATGTTTTATTTAATGAAAGACTTTTTATTATGGCTTTGATCTTGTTGTTGGTCTGTTAAAATTTTGGATTTTTTCTTTGTTCAATCTTGTTAGGATGTATGTTTCTGGGGATTTATCAATTTCCTCTAGATTTTCCAATTTGATGGCATATAGTTGCTTGTAGTAGCCAGTAATAATCTTTTTAATTTCTGTGGTACCAGTTTTAATGTCTTCATTTTCATCTCTGCTTTAAATATTTGGGTCTTCTGTCTCTGTTTTTTTTTTTTTTTTTTTTTTTTTAGTTTGTCTAAAGGTTTTTCAATTATATTTATCTTTTCAAAAACAAATTTTTAATTTCATTGATATTTTGTATTGTTTTCTTCATTTCTAATTTATTTATTTCTGCTATGATCTTTATTATTTTGCTTTTACTGATTTTGCATTTGATTTCCTTTTGCTTTTTCCTAGTTCAAGATGCATCATTATTTGTTTGAAGATTTTCTTCTTTTTTGATGTATAAAGTTATAGCTACAAAGTTCCCTTTTATTACTGGTTTCACTGTATGCTATTGGTTTTGGTATGCTGTGTGTCTTTTACCATGTGTTTCAAGAAATATTTCAATTGCCTTCTTAATTTCTTCATTGACCCACTAATCATTTAGGAGTATATTGTTTAATTTCTATGTGTTCATATATTTTTCAACATTCCTTATTATTGATTTCTAGTTTTAATTGCTTTCTGTTTAGAGAATATGTTTGATATTGTTTCAATTTTCTTTGGATGTTTTAAGCCTTGTTTTTGTGTCCTAACATATGGTCTATCCTTTAGAATAATCCATGTACTGAAGAATGATTCTTGAATAAAATAATCTGTAAATATCCATTAGGCCCATTTGTTTATAGTGCAGATGATGTCTAATGTTCTTTGTTGATTTTCTGTCTGGAAGATCTGTCCATGGGTGCTTTAGCATTGCATGCATATGTATTTACAAATTGTTATGTTCTTTGGCTGAATTCACCACTTAATCGTTATATAATGACTTTATTTTTTCTCTTCTTACAGTTTTTGTCTAGAAATATAATTTGTATGATATAATTATAGCTACTCCTGCTCTTTTTGTTGTTTCAATTGGCATAAAATATTTTTCCATCTCTTTATTTTCAATCTATGTGAATTTTTAGGATCAATTGTGTTTCTGGTAGGCAGCAGATCATTACGTTTTGCTTCTTATTAAATCTATTCAGTCAATCTATGTATCTTGATTGGATAGTTTAGACTATTTACATTCAATGTTATTGCTGATTAGTGAGGATTACTTCTGCTATTTTGTTATTTGTTTCCTAGTTATTTTGTGGTCTTCTTTCTTCCGTTTAGGGATGGTGATTTTTTTCTGGTGGTAGGATTTAATTTCTTGCTTTTTATTTTGGTATATGTTACATGTTTTTCAATTTGAGGTTACCATGACACTTGTGGGCACTATCTTATAACCCATTATCTTAAAGTCATGACAACTTAATACTGATTTTATAAATGAATGTGTAAAAAGAAATGAATAAACTACATTTTAACTTCATTCTCACACTTTTAAACTTTCTTTTTTTGTTTATGTCTCATTATACTCTCTATGAACTGGAAAGTTGTCATAGTTGATATTTTTACTTGGTTCATCATTTAGTCTTCCTGCTTAAGAGTGCTTTACACATTACAGTTGGTATTATAATATTCTGTGTATACCATTACCAGTGAATTTTATACCTTCATATGGTTTCTTAATGCCCATTAATGCTCTTTTCTTTCAGATCAAAGAACTCCCTCTAAGATTTTTGTTTTAAGACAGATTTGGTGGTAATCAAATCTCTCAGATTTTATTATCTGAGAAGGCCTTTGTTTGTCCTTCATGTTTAAAGGTTTTTTTTCATCATACAAACTATTCTAGGCTAAAGTTTTTGCTTTCAGCACTTTAAATATATTATGCCACTCCTGGCCTGTAAAGTTTCCACTGAGAAGTTTGCTACTAGATGTATTAGAGCTCCATTATATGTTATTTGTTCTGTTTCTCTTGCTGCTAAGATTTTTTTTTTTTTAATCCTTGACCTTTGGGAATTTGTTTATTAAATGTCTTGAGATAGTCTTCCTTGGTTTAAATCTGCTTAGTGTTCTATAACCTTTTTGTACTAGGTTATTGATATCTTTCTCTAGCTTTGGGAAGTTTTCTATTATTATCCTTTAAATAGACTTTCTATACCATTTTATTTCTTTATCTCCCCTTTAAAAACAATAACTCTTAAAATTTTTCCTTTTGAGGGTATTTTCCAGATCCTGTAGATGTGTTTCATTCTTTTATATTCTTTTTTTTTTTTTTTAATTTCCTCTTACTATATTTTTCAGTAGCCTGTCTTCAGGTTCACTTATTCTCTCTTTTGGTTGATCAATTCTGCTATTAAGAGTCTCTGATGCTTTCTCTATTATCTCAATTGCATTTTTTAACTCTGAAATTTCTGCTTGATTCTATTTATAATTTCAATCTCTTTGTTTTAAATCTGATAGAATTCTGAATTCCTTCTCTGTGTTATTTCATGTGTTTTCCTTTGAAAAGTGTCTGTTCATGTCCTTTGCCCAATTTTTAATGGGGTTGTTTGTTTTTCTTTTGTAAATTTGTTTAAGTTTCTTATATATGCTGGATATTAGACCTTTGTGAGATAGATATATTGCAGAAATTGTCTCCCATTCTGTGGGTTGTTCATTTACTCTGTTGATAGTTCCTTTGACTGTGCAGAAGCGCTTTAGTTTAATTAGATCATTTTTTTCTTTCGTCACAATTGATTTTGGCATCTTGTCCTGAAATCTTTGCCCTTGACTATGTCCTGAATAGAATTGCATATGTTTTTCTTCTAGGGTTGTTATAGTTTTAGGCTGTACATTTACATCTTTGATCCATCTTGAGTTGATTTTTTGTATATGTTGTAAGGAAAGTGTTATGATTTGGCTCTGTGTCCCCACCCAAATCTCATCTCAAATTATAATCCCTATGTATCAGGAAAGGGGCCTGTGAGAGTTGACTGAATTATGGGGTGAACTTTTTGTTTGCTGTTTTTGTAATGGCGAATAAGTTCTCATGAGATGTGGTTGTTTGAAAGTGTGTGGGACTTCCCCCTTTGCTCTCTCTCTCTCCTATCACCATGTCAGGAAGGTCCTCACTTTTCCTTCTTTTTATGCCATCATTATAAGTTTTCTGAGGCCTCCCAGTCATGCCTCCTATTAAGCCTGTGGAACTGTGAGTCAATTAAATCTCTTTTCTTCATAAATTACCCCATCTTGGGTATTTTATTATTATTATTATTATTATTATTGTGGGTTTGGGGGCTTTTTATTGAGATGGAGTCCCATTCTGTCACCCAGGCTGGAGAGCAGTAAATGGAGTACCCACAAATTTTTTTAAAAAAGAAAAGGCTAGTGAATCATAAA
>CAUYLG010075360.1:0-49973 GCA_963573385.1 Cacajao melanocephalus | reverse complement strand
CCCTTGTTATATTTCCAAAAGCAAATGGTGATTGCTTCCTCACTAGTAATATTTCCAAATACTTCCCTTGTTATATTTCCAAAAGCAAATGGTGATTGCTTCCTCACTAGTAATATTTCCAAATACTTCCCTTGTTGTTATATTTCCAAAAGCAAATGGTGATTGCTTCCTCACTAGTAATATTTCCAAATACTTCCCTTGTTATATTTCCAAAAGCAAATGGTGATTGCTTCCTCACTAGTAATGTTTCCTAATACTTTCAAATATTTCCAAATGCTTCCCTCATTATATTTCCAAAATCCTGAACAAGGTACAGAGGCAACTTCAACCCAGAAGGTGGGAGAGGGGCCCCTGCAGAGGGGAAAAATATAAACTTTTTATTACGAATGCCAAGGAAGGGCTCACAAATGTGGACTCCACAAACATCGAGGCTACACGTGTCTTCAGAATCCCGAGATGAATTCCTGGCTGACAAGCCCAGCTTACAGAGGTCCTCTGCTTCAGGGAAGGCATTTGCACTTAATCAAAACCACAGAATGCCTAGTACTTAGCCCGAGGTCTTAGCAAATAATTTATAACGCTGTCGCCAAACTCTGCTTCCCATCCTGAGCACTTACGCCTGCGCCGTGTATCCGCAGCTCACGGCCCGCAGGGTGTGGTGGACTGCGGAGGGGTAGAGGAGCCGGCCACATACCTGGCCCAGGGGCCTGACTTGGCCACTCATAGCCATATGATTTGGGACAAGCTAATGTCTCTGAGCATCAGTCTTCCTGCCCGTACAATGGGAATCATCATGGCTCCCTGCTGAGAATGCCATAAAGATGGAATGAGCTAGAGTGCAATGAAAGGACAATAAACCAACATGAGGTGCTGCCATTCAGAGACAAGCAGTCATAGTGCTATTTCTTGGAATAAGCCCAGTGATGTGCCCAGGGCATCCGATGTGCCCCATGGACTCACCCGTGGGAGGAGGGTCATCTCTCTGGAATGGATCTCGCAGCATCAGCCAATGCCTCAAGTGGGAGGAGGGAGAAATAAGTCTTGTATTCGGCATTACTAATCTTGCTGCTGTTCTGTACCTGTGATCAAGCAACCTACAGGGTTCTTAGGAGGTGAGCTGTGTAGGTGCTTGTAGCTTAACCTACACCCTATCACCCAGGCACCCATACGCACCAGTTTGCCTGGTTTCCACCTGTTGTCCCTATGTATTTATAAAGAAAACTCCTGGCCGGGCACGGTGGCTCACACCTGTAATCTCAACACTTTGGGAGGCCGAGGTAGGTGGATCATGAGGTCAAAAGATTGAGACCATCCTGGTGAAACCCCATCTCTACTAAAAATACAAAAATTAAGTGGGCATGGCAGCATGCACCTGTAATACCAGCTACTCAGGAGGCTGAGGAGGAGAATTGCTTGAACCCAGGAGGCAGAGGTTGCAGTGAGCCAAGATCACACCACTGCACTCCAGCCTGGCAACAGAACGAGATTCCTTCTCAAAAAAAAAAAAGAAAGAAAGAAAGAAAAAGAAAACTCCCTTTTATCCTCAGAAGTGTCCCAGGTTGGATGATAACTCACATGGTACACTGACTTAGGACATTTTCCAGGGGCCACAGCCAAGGAAATGCAACTCCCTCCCAATCCCACTTCCCACCGGTAAATGATCAGATGCAGCACCTGGGAGCCCCCTTGGAGACCTGCTAGTCCAACTCACTTGCTTTATAGTTGAATAAGCTAAGGCAGAAAGAGGGCTCAGGTGTTGTTCCCAAGTTCACCCAGATGGGGATCTCCAAAAACCCAAGTCCCCAAGTTCTAGGCTGGTGGTGTTTTTCTCCTGTTTCCCATCCAGTGAGACACGCAAGGAAAAGGCATCAGGAGCCACACCTAACACTGAGATGCTGAGGAAGGCACCAGGAACCTTAGGCCCTGCCTTGAGCCAGCCTGTGCCCTGTTAGGTTATCAACAAATGAGAGTGTGAGCTGGCTCATTAAAGCCTCTTTGTGTCAGGCTGGAGTGCAGTGGCATGATCTCAACTCACTGCAACCTTCCCCACCCAGGTTCAAGTGATTGTCCTGCCTAGCCTCCCGAGTAGCTGGAATTACAGGTGCCCACCACCATGCCTGGCTGATTTTTAGTAGAGATGGGGTTTCACCATGCTGGCCAGGCTGGTCTCCAACTCCTGACCTCAAGTGATCTGCCTGCCTCAGCCTCCAAAAGTGCTGGGATTACAGGCATGAGCCACCATGCTCAGCCAAAAGCCTCTTTGTGTTCTGATTCACATTCCCCCTTGCTGGAGACTGGCTGGCAGTTTCCTCCTGTGGGCATGACTTGAGGTCAGGTGTGGAGGGTCACAGCACAGGAGATGGGCCAGGGCTATTCCTCCAAGCAGAGTGAGGTGACTTACCAGCAGGACATTCAGGTGCAGTGATGGGCATAGACCAACCATTGAGTGTGCAGTGGCGGATGTGGGAAAGGCTCCAGCAATGAAGGCCGAGGCCAAGGCCTGTCCTGAGCCCTGGAGCGAGGCCAGCGTGCTCTGTTTCACCTGGTGCCCCTGACAAAACCATTCGCAAGGCAACCACGCTCTGAGTCCCCCACCTGGCAAGGGAGGTGGTCTTGGCCCTACTCTGACAGTAAAAATTCCCTTGGAGAACCTCTGCCATTCCCTGGAGTGTGGAGAAATTCTGAACAGGAGCTTCTTGCCCATCCAACAGAGGCACACCCGATTCCGCTGTGGAGCCACCTTCATACTCAGTCCCACAAGTGAGCACGCACTGTGTCCGAGGCACCCTGCCAGGCTTTGAGATGAACAGGACCCAGCCCCTGACTCTTATGAGTCCTGTTCTAATCGAAGGGAGGAGGCAAACGCATTCTCCAGAGAAGGACAACGCCAGGTAGGGGAGAAAAAAATCCCGACAAGACACTTTTAAGAGAGGGAAAGCCTGCATGTGCAAAATCAGTCTTCGAAATGATGCGTTTGGTTATGTGCACGTTTGTTAATCTACCTCCATGACTTTTAAGTGTTTTAAATCACAGAAGTTTTTTCCAAATAAAATCTTTCCTGAAACCCCCAATGTGTGATAACAAGACAATGACGCTGTGAAAAAGGTAAAAGCAGAGTTCCTGGGGTCAAAGGTCAAAGGAGCAGTTGGATACCATCACCTGGCCAGCCCCTAGACCCAGATTGACAGCCACCAGTCTGTATAATGATGAATCATGCAGCCACTAAATTACTCTCGTAAGGATTATGGCGCAGCGGGAAAAAACATACAGTGACGAAAAACCAAGAACAAAAGGCCAGGTGCACCATGGCTCCTACTGAGGAATTACAGGTATGAGTATTAGGCTTAGTGGCTGATTTTTTTTTTCCCCCTGAGATGCAGTCTCGCTGTTTTGCCCAGGCTGGTCTTGAAATCCTGGGCTCAAGCAATCCTCCCACCTTGGCCTCCCAAAATACTGGGATTATAGGTGTAAGCCACCATGCCCGGCCGGCTTTGTGGTTGATTTTCACATTTAAAAATTGTATGTCAGTGTTAATTGTGTCTCACAGGGAGAAGAGAGTGAGCACGTGTTCCCTGTTGGGGGAGTGCTGGAGGCACGAACCAGCACTTCAGGTAAAGGGAGGCATCCAGCAGAGATCTGGGGACTGTCACATCCTGTGGGCTAAATAGAGGCGTAGAGGATGAGGAGGGAAATTGAGAGGAGAGAATCTGGGAGGGAACCAGAGTGTAGAAGGGCTCCCCTGTGACTCGGCATCTTTTTGTGATTTCCAGGCAGCAGAGACCTGTGTTTCTGAGCAGGGGAGTCCCTCCCTGGAGCTGTCTTTGTTCCTTGTTTGAAAGAGGTTCAAGGATGGCCCCTGGTATGGTCCCTTGGAAAAGGAGCTCTCCCAGTTCCCCTCCCTGAAGGGCAGATCTGATTCTTTCTCTCTCATCCAGGAGCCATGGCCTAGGATGCCCTTGCCAGGGTCATTGCCAAGCCCAGTTTTCCCACGCTGGGCTCGCAGGCCCTGGAGGCCCTGGGAAGCCTCCTAGCAAAGGCTGGTTCAGGGGTGGCCATAAGAGGGCGGAAGAGGGCTGATAATGGGCGGCCACAGCTTCTGCCTCCATCCCACTCCCTATTCTTATCCAACCTTGTGTTTCAGATCAGGAAATTGAGAGTCAAACAACCCAAGGTCACATGGCAGATTTACAGCGAGCAGGATGGGAGCTTAGCCTCCACACTCTGGATCTGGGACTCCCGTGCTCATCACCCTGCCTCCTTCTCCCTAACACCATCCCACCTGCACCCGCTGAGATGCTCCCTGAAAGCTGAGCTCCCCTCCGGACCGTGTGAGAGCCCCCACAGGCATGCGCTTGCTCACAAGTTCCAATTGCCAATGCCTGCTCCCAAGACGGCAGCTGCCAGTGAGCTAAACTCGCGATTTAATGAGCTCGGTCCTTCCCGAGGCTTGATGGGTACTGTCTCTCCACTCCCAGAATCTCATCCCAGCCAAAACCCCTTTCCACCCAGGGGCCCTGCTTTCAGCTGCAGCCCCTCAGCCTGTCTTTTCAGGTGCCCCACCCTCATCTCCTGCTTAGATAAGGCCACTCCCCAGCAAGGATTGTGAGACGTGGGGGACTCTGAGTAGCTCACCTAGAGTTTTTTCCAACTAACCCAGAGGAGATGCCAGGGGGAGGGTGGGGTGAGGCATCTGCAGGGGCTGGGGCAGACAATGACCTTCACTTCTGCTAGAGAAGCTTTGCTATCCATCTGTTTCATGTAACAGAGTTCTGTATATGCTTTCATTTGAACAAAGGATTCTGACTGTAAAAACATCTCCAAGCCCCTGAAATGGGCTCAAGCCCCTAGCGGGTCCTGCCTCCCCTCTGAGCCTCAGGTCTTAACCATCTATCAGCGAGACGGATTCCATCCTCTCTCCCTTGTTGTCACCTTGTGGATATTTATAGCATTACCGTGTCCACCAAAGAGCGTAATGGGCTTTTTAGGCTAAACCAATTAAACTCTCCTCCCGTAAGTCATGTCTCCTGGATCGCTTCTCTGCCCTGCTCTGAACTTGTTCTGTCTTCATTATCTCGGCTCTTCATGGCACGGGGAAGATTCGGCTGGAGAGTTCACACACTGGTTCCGGGGGGGTGTCTGCATCTCTTTCCAGCCCTGCCTGCATCCTGCCAAATACCACCTCTCATTCCTCAGGCTGTGTAGACACGATCCAGACCTCGGCAGTGCAGTCAACCCCCTTGTAAACTGGGAAGAAGAATATACTCAAGAGGAGGTAACTGTTCTTCTCTCCTTATTTTTCTTTGCCCTTCCAAATATCAAGCAATATCAGCAACAATCTACAAACAGCAAACATCTAAGCCTATGCGAAACCCACTGGGCTGGGCAGCAAGAGGCTGTCACCTGCAGAGATGACTGAGTTCGGATGTGTCCCCGGGCGCCTACAGTCAGTGGAAGCTGGTGTTGTGAAACATTTCCCAGCGGGCTATTTGTGATCCTCAAGGGCTCCTGAAGACATCGCAAGGATCTGCGTGCTTCAAGGCAATGAGAGCATGTTTCCATTTATCTTCTAAATCAATAATAAAATAGTTACTTTTCTAAATGGAAGGGCATGAGTGCTCTGAAGGCATGCCAGGAGAGTACACCTTCCCTGGGAGTGGAGCTCGGCTTGGCAGTGACAGTCTCCAGCCCGTTGGCTCGGCGCTCAGCCGAACACCGCTAACCATCCTGGTGGGTCTCACCAACATGCAGCATTAAATGCTTTTTATTTTTAGTCATATTCAGTTTAATTTACACTCAGGATAGATGGACCATTGGTTTAAGACAAGAAGCATAAGGAACACTGAGATGGAAATACACTATCAAGTTAATGAGGAACATAAAAAATAGAATAATTCTAAAAATGTTTCTAGTACTCCATAAACCAATGCTGAAAAGAGAAAACACAGCAGCAATTATGGGCAATTTGGCATTTTTATTTATTAAGAATAAAGATGATCCATTCCTGTAATGCATTTTTGAGAAGTGCTTACAAATAGCAGTTTCTGACCCAGTGCAGTGGCTCATGCCTGTAACCCAGCACTTTGGGAGGCCAAGGTGGGCGGATCACCTGACGTCAGGAGTTTGAGACCAGCCTGGCCAACACGGTGAAATCCTGTCTCTACTAAAAATATACAAATTAGCCAGGTGTGGTGGCACACGTCTGTAATCCTGGCTACTGAGGAAGCTGAGGCCCAAGGATTGCTTGAACCCAGGAGGCAGAGGTTGCAGGGAGCCAAGATCAGACCACTGCACTCCAGCCTGGGAGACAGTGAGACTCTGTCTCAAAACACAACACAACAAAACAAAACAAAAAAATAGAGGTTTCATACTCTTAATCTCAATATCCAATGGGAGAAAATTCTTTACATTTAGAAAAACAACTTGATTTTTTGAAACACAAAAATTTCATTAAGTTCAAATATGAGTTCCTAAAAGCATTTTCATGCTGTAACTTATAATTACAACTTGCATTTTAAAATAAATCTGGTCCTCAAGTGAAATATGTAACATATCAAATTAAAATTTGTCAGGGAATCCCCTTTTTGCATAATTAAATAGCATTTATCACCTCCTCAGTGAGGAAAATGCTCAAATTCATCTTTATGCATTATGGTTATAATAAAGAGTGATTAGAATATACCTTACAGTCGATCATAATATACTGATCTAAAATGACATTATTACATTTAAAAATCACTCTATTACATACCACAAAAAATACAAAATGGTTTTTAAAAATGTATTAGTGTGGTTCTCTAAATGTTTCTGGTTTTCCTCTTTCTGGGTTCATGGCAGATTTGCACTTTTTGGGGCCCCTGTGGTGGATCAAGTTTGTGTGGCTACTTATGTCCAGCAAGTTGTGAGTGGAAGGTTCTGGGCCCTCCAGAGCTCCTCTTCCCTCCGGCACGGTGACTGGTAACATTGCAGATGGTTGCTTTTCCCAAAGCCCGTCTCCCTGGCTGCTTTGATGAGCACAGCTCTCTTATTGACCTATCATGGACATGTCAACTGAGTAAGAAAGAAAACTTTGTAGTTTTTGAGCCACTGAGATTGGGGGATGTTTGTTACTGTATCCTAACCAAGCCTATCCTGACTGATACAATTCCCAAGTGAGAATGAATATGTGAGATTATCCATCTGTTTACTTCTAGCAATAGATTATCTCTGTCACCAGGAATGCCAGTATGGTGGGACAAGCTTGGGCCTTGGAGATAAACACACCCATATTTGAATCCTGGACTAGCCACTTACTAGCTATGTGACTTGGGCAAGTTCGCCTCTCTGAACTTGTTTTCCTCATCTTTAAAAATGAGATGCATAATACCCACTGATGTAGTTTGAATACATGTGCCTATGGAATCTCATGTTGAAATGTAATCCCCAGTGTTGGAGGTGAGAACTGGTGGGAGGTATCTGGATATGGGAGTAGATTTCTCATGAATGATTTAGCACTATCCCCTTCATGCTGTCCTCATGATAGTGATTGAGTTCTCAAGATCTGGTGTTTGCGGGGGCACCTCCCCCAGTTCTTGCTCCTGCTCCTGCCATATGATGAGCTTGCTCTGGCTTCCCCTCCTACCATAAGTAATAGCTTCCTGAGGCCTCCCCACAGGCTGAGCAGATGCCAGCGCCACGCTTCCTGTAAAGCCTGCAGAACTGTGACCCAATTAAACCTTTTTTATTTTTTTTTTGAGATAGGGTCTCACCCTGTCACCTAGGCTGCAGTGCAGTGGCACAATCATAGCTCACTGCAACATTGATCTCCTGGACTCAAGCCATCCTCCCACCTTAGCCTCCCAAGTAGCTGGGACTACAGGCGAGCACCACCATGCCTGGCTACTTTTTGTATTTTTTTGGTATATATGGGGTCTCACCATGTTAGCCAGGCTGGTGGTAAACCTCTGGACTCAAGCAATCCTCTTGCCTTGGCCTCCCAAAGTGCTGGGATTACAGGTGTGAGCCACTGAACCTGGCCCTCTTCTCTTTATAAATTACCTAGTCTCAGGTATTTCTTTATAACAGGGGTTTCTGATCTTTTGGCTTCCCTGGGCTGCATTAGAAGAAGAATTGTCTTGGGCCACACATAAAATACACAAACAATAGCTGATGAGCAAATAAAAAACAAACAACAAAAAAAAACACCTGCCCAAAAAAACCTCATAATGTTTTAAGAAAGTTTATGAATTTGTGTTGGGCTGCATTCAAAGCCCTCCATGGGCCGTGGGTTGGACAGGCTTGCTTTATAGCAATTAAAAGGAAAAGGTCTTACACCAAGTCTAACATAGGTATTTTAAAAATAGAAGCCGTTATGAGATAGTAAATTCCTATTATGTTTATCTGCCCAGCACCCCTTTCTCATGTTCCTGTCTTTTGGCAACTACTCCTCCCTCTCTCCAATTATGATTCTAGTGAGGTTGCCAATCACAGTGGTCTGTGCCCTGGTTGAGGATGGACACCTAACAAGGCCTTGGCAATCTTCCTTCCCATTCACAGTGAGTGGCCCAAGGGCTGGGCATATGAGCAAGCAGGGCCAAGTGGGACACTTCCATGAGATCTGCTATGAGGACTGGGAGAGAGGCTCACCTGCGATGGATAGTGACCAGTGATGTGACAAACCTGGAGCTGGGCAGTGGCCATATTCCCTACCACATAGACAACTATTTGGTGGAAGACAATGAGAAGAGCCAGGAGGTGAAGTGATGGGGAGCAGGGAAAAGAAGAGGTAGGAAAAGAGAGAGAGAGGGGCTCTCATCAGAGTTGCCCCAGATCCATCCAGTGCCTCTGATGCTAGCACCGCCTCTTTCTTCCTAGCTACATGAGTTGATAAAATTCTCATAGGTTAAGCTAGTTGAGTTGAGTTTCTGTCATTTGCAATCAAAAGCATCCTGAAGAATCCAAACACATATATAACACATAAGACATGCACACACAACCCAGTACAATCCAGGCAGTGTGTGATAGGCACCACAGAGGACACGCCAAAGGGGGAGTACAAATTCAGAGGTGGGAGCCATCACACCCAACTGGCTAACACAGGTGGTGATCAGGAAGGCCTTCCTGGAGGAGGTGGCATTTGAAGCAAAGCCTTGAGGAAGGATAACCTGTCAATTGTTGCTGTATTTATTTATTTTATCTTTTTCAGCACCACAGAGAACACATCTCCTCTTCCCTACCCCATCATCTTTTTCGGACCTAGATGACAAAATCAGAGGTGATGTGGATTTTCCCTACTTTCCCATCACTGTTCATGTTAAAGAAAATGTTTCAGAAAGTTTCCAAAGAGATTTTTCTGAAGCAGTTTCCCCACATCCTCCCACCCCAAATACAATCAAGTGCCAACCAAATGGCAGGTACTTGGATACACAGGTAAACAAGCCTGGCGTGTCCCCGACCTCATGAAGTGCATAGTCTATTGGGAGCGGTGGGGGCAAAACATTATGAATATTGGTGAGAGCCCTGAAAGAACAGCAAGGGGCTGAGGTGGAAAACAACTATGGGAGTAGAGGGTGAAGGCGTTCATCTCAGATGGGGGTCCAAAGCCTGTCTGAGAAAGTTCCCATCACTTAGGACGGGACAGAAAAGACTATCACACTTGGGAGGAAACCCATCAGGGCAGAACGACCAGACTGTTTGGAGGCTCAGAGGTAAGAAGAGCAATGTGGATAGAACCTGGTAAGGACAAAGAAGCTGGAGGGGTGAGTTCAAATGCCCAGGGGCTCCAGCACGCACCCTCGACAGCCATGGAAGGAGTCTGCACTTACTCTAACGGTGTGAGAAGTCCCCACTGCTTTAAGCAGTGCCCTTGTCCCCCAGAGCCCCTGGCTGGTCAACTTCTCCTCTGTACAGCTTGGATCTCCAAGCCCCACAGGCAGGTCCACTTCCCACACGGCCCCATGGCTAGGCATGTGAGCGTTACTGTTGGACAGGCCTGCGTTTGAATCCTGGCGTTGCTACAGAGCAGCCGGGTGGCTTCAGGCAAGGAACTCACTCTCTTTCAGCTTTGGTTTCTCATCTGGGAAATGGAGCTGACAAAATGCAATGGACTGAATGTTTGTTTCCCCTCAAATTCATCTACTGAAATTCTAACCCCCGATGTGAAGGCATTAGGAGGTGGGGATTTGAGGGCGTGATTACATCATGAGGGTGGAGCCCTTGTGAGTGGGACAAATGCCTTTCTCCAAGGGACCCCAGAGAGCTACTGTCTCACTCTCTTTCCACCATGCGAGGACACAATGAGAAGTCAGCTGTCCACATTCAGAGGAGGATGCTCACATTCTGTGAGCCTGACTCTGCCAGCACCCTCCAGCCTCGAGAACTAAATGTATAAGCCCTCAACCCCCATCCCTCAGTCTATGGTATCTTTTTATGGTGACCCAAACCGACGATGACACCATAACTGTTAGACTTTTGCAAGGAGGAGTAAATTAAATAAAACATGTAGCGGTACCTAACATTACAGCCAGAGCTCAAGAAACGTTAGCTGTTACTACTATTGTTACCATGATCACTATTTTTGTTCCTGATAGCCAAGCTCTCGCCCTCTATTAAGTGATAACATACCCCTCCTTCCGGACATGAGCCTCTTCCCCCTGCTGTCCCTCCCTGCATGAGGACACTGGCCTGGGTACTGTCACACAGCTGTTTTGGAGATGGAAGATGGTAAGGAGCACCTGCCTCTCACCCAGGGTAGAGCACACGGCCTGAGCTGATTTTTCAGGAAGGAGGAGGGCGCTGAGCCCCTGTCCCCTCCTCCTATTTCTGCTGCTCTGGCTAAAATCTATTTTTATCAGCTTTGCATTCCCCTGAGCTGAGATGTTTGGCTACAGGGAACAGCTTGCGGGGTGGGTGGCGGGTGGGGGTAGGGGTACATATGGGATGCGCATAACCTCCAATCCTCTCTTTAAAATCAATTGCTTGAGTGGTTCTGCTGCTCTGGCACCTTTGCCTGCTCCAGCTGGGAGACCAGCTGTCTGGGAGCCGGGGCCACAGGGCCAGGCTGGGGCATGCCCTGCTCCCAGATGGAAAAGAAGTTGTTTAACCAAGCTCCCTGGGGTGACCTGAGAACTCCAGGCTCCAGAGACAGGGCCAGGGTGGACACAAACCCACACGTGAGCCATGCTGTTGCCTGGCATCTGGCAGAGAGGAGGAAGTGCTCTCTGAGTCCACTGTGAGGCAAAGCCACAGCTCCTGGCCTCCTGGTGACCTTCCTGGGGAACTCGCTGACCCGGCTGCTCAGCCAGGTCATCTGTTGCCTGGAGTAACACTTCCACATCTGGCTCACCAGCACCCTCTGAGGCTGCCTGTCCCCACTCTGTTTACTGCCAACTTGCCTTCCTGTTTGTTTTCCTATGGGAAGAGCCAGCGGGGGCAGTCAGGGCCACAGCTATTGAATGGCCCTTCTGAAGAGCAGACTGTTATTCCAGCAGCTTTGGAATGTCTAGGATGAAATGGAACTGCTGTTTGCAGGGGTGGGGAGTGATCTGACCCCTGCTGCAGCCTGGGTGTCTTATGGTGTCAGAGTTTTTAAACTCCACCTCTCAGATCCCAAAGCACGTGGCCATCATTTTCTCTGTCTGCACCTCCTAATGTCCCCAGGAGGTAAGGTCAATGGGTGTGACAGCCACCACAGTCTACAGATGAGCAGCTGAGGCTTGAAGAGTCACATGACTGTTTCAGAGCACCCAGGTGCCGGTCTGTGGCTCCTATGCTCCCCACCCTGAAGGGAAGCTTTGGAAACCAGTTTAGTTTCCTGTTCGGTGGGAGAGGCAAAGCTGGTAGAATGAGATTTACTTCATATGTGATGCAGAAAGTCCCTCAAAATGTATGGGGTTCCCAAATAGAGGGTCGCCCCAGCCTACACAACGTCTTTAGGCAACGTATAGAAAGATTTCCCTTCCACAACATACTTTACTTCCAATAGTTGAAAAAGTGTTGCCATGTATTGATTTGTTAGTACAGGATACCTGATTGCCAGGAACCTGTCATCATTCACTCACACATCTGTGGTGTATAAGGCATGAACAGGGCCTCCACACTGTGCGATGCAGCATATGAACGTGGCGGACTGGACGGGGGGCACTGCCTCTTCTTGCTTCTCATCTTAGATCCCTCCAACATGGCCCCATCAAGACCTTTGACTTTTCCCTTCCATTCGCTGAACAGTTGGCTTGGCCTGGAATGGACAGCCCATGGTCACCCAGAGACTCAGGGATCAGACTGATGCAGCCCTGAGACCTGAGAGGGGCTCCTGGTACCTCCTGCACCCTCTCCAGCACGAGAGAAGGGCCAGAGGCCACAGGACGGGAACCCAGGCCAACACCAACTGAAAAAGGAAGAGGTGGGAAGCTGGGCACTGCTCCTGGCCGTGTAGGTGTGGGGTGCTGGGGTCAGTGGTAGGGAGGCAGGCCAGCATGGGGGTCTACAAGAAGGACGGACACAAAGCCAAGTGCATCCAGAGAGCATCAAGGCCCTACCTCCAGGGTCTCTCTCTGAGTGTGGAAGGAAAAGCCCCAGCTTGCATCGCTTCCAGAAGGAGAACTGTCTTCTGGATCTCATTCTCCTACGCAGGTTGGGGACAGAACCATTAAACTCCTGGATACCCTGCTCCAAAATCTATCCAAATGGAGGGCAAAAGTCAGGCTCTGGGGTTTTGAATTCATATCACCTTGCTTTAGGAACCAGAAAGACCACTTTGCCACCACTTCCCCTCAGTCACCCCACTCCTCCCTCCATCTGGGCCCTCGCCCTGGTCTCTGCCTCTGGGCTCATTATCTGCCCACTGATATTCAGAATGATTTCATAAATGTCATCTCAAATGCAGTCATGAAGAACTTATTAAGGAAATCTGAACTGACCAACATTTCCCACAAAGAGCCACCCTAAATACCAAGCAAAAGATCCATTTATGGTGTCAAAGAAAACCCCAAATGCGTATGGTTAAAGAAATATTGTTGCTCTTGGTCGACATAGAAGGTATTGCCAGAGAAGCTGCAGGAAAATTATTAACATCTATTTTGGGGAAACGTGGATTAAAGATAAACAGCCATAGTCGAGGTCAGACATGTGACGAAGGAGCCAATGTGAAAGGCAAGAGCAAGGAGCTTCAGTCACAAATTTTGAGCCTGAATGATCAAGTTTTATTTGTTCCCTGTATGGCTCATAATTTTAACCTTCTTTATGCAAAGCAGTCAGTGTGGTTTTTACATTGCCAAAGGAGAGCTGGCATGATTAACAGATCACATTTACCAGTTGCTTCATCTATGAAAAGTTGGGCTAGTTTGAAAGAGATGGCTTAAGTTATTTCCAGCTCTGGATGGGAAGACGTGGGCACCCTAAGTCAGCATTCCCTCTTCAAAGCTGATGCGGAGAAAAACTTACAGTGGGATTGGGTCCGGGGGAAGGAAAGGAGACGATCCAAGATAACCCCCAGGGTTCCAGGGAATAACCCCCAGGGTTCTAGGGAATAACCCCTCCTCGTGTGTGAATAATTCTTTCCTTCCGCATCCAGAGGTGGAGCCGCCAGGTTGGCCTGTGTCTCTGGGGAGCAAAGGCCCGTCTTCTCTGTTGCTCCTTGGGAACTCTCCAGGGTACTGGACAGGCTCTGCTTGATACTGTTGGGCCCAGTGGACCCTCGGGCCTTAAGCTGCCCTCCATATGCCAGCCACATCTAATATTAACAGCCTGCCAGCGTCTGCATACGCTTCAGTCTTACGCCACATGGAAAAGCAGCCTGGTGTAGTTAAAGAAAATAGGTTGTCAAATCATGCAGACCTGGGTCTGAGTCTCCATTCTAACCCTCATTATGTGAGTTGAGAAAGATGTCTCTTCTCCTTGAGCCTCAGCCCGCTTTTCTGTAAGATGAGATAATAACATTTGCCCTTCACGATTGTTGAGGAGATTTAAAAGGTTAGTGAACATAAAATACTTATCTTGTGTCTGGCATGTAGTAGGTGCTCAGTAAGAAAATCCTAACATTAGTATCCCTCGTGAGCCTCAGTGCTCTGCCTCGGCTGCTCTTGTAGCCTGCCAGTCTCTGGATTGGTGGACACACCTCCTGTTCATGAGTTAGGACTCAATGGTTGCAAGGAATAGAAAATGGGTGTGGGTTTACGTAAAATAAAATGGGGGTTGCCTTACAAGGACATGGAGGTGTCTTATGGAAGACAGCATGAGTGTCTCACCCCTCAGTAGGGATATAAACTGGGAACCGTAAGGTCACCAGGCCCTTTCACCATCTCCCGTCTATCTCTATCTATCTATCTATCATCTATTTATCTAGCTATCTATCTATCTGTCTGTCATCTGTCTACCATCTATATATTGTTTATCATACAACAACTTAACAACTTTTAGGCATGGATCAGCATTTGAAAGTGATTTGTAAGGGAAGTTAAAGTGACTTTGTTGGACATATGCTCCTCTGTCTCCCCTGGGAATGACCACTGTTCCCCAGGATCTCCTTATTCCCTCTGTAAGTCTGTTCTTCCATCCACTTAGCCCACTGTACCTTCCATTGTTTATGAGTATCACATTGTAGGACCAGAACAGACACTTGACCAGATTGGCTCCATTTTCTCAGTCCCAACTCCAATTTCTTGGGAGAGAAAATCTGATTGAGCCTGTCTGGAATCACCTTGGTGCAAACAGTCAGACTTCAGGAGGTCACTCAGCAGGAACGTGGCTATTGAGCAAGGGGGCCATTCCCAGGGAAGACAGAAGAACAGATGTCCGACAAAGTCACTTTAACTCCCAGTGCAAACCACCTTCAAATGCTGATCCATGTATAAAAATTGTTAAATTGTTGTATGATAGACATATAGATGATAGATGGATAGATGATAGATAGATGATAGAAAGACAGACAGCTAGATAGATAGATAGATGATGATAGATAGATAGATAGATAGATAGATAGATAGATAGATAGATACAACTTCAGAAGTGATAGCGGCAAAGATGCTTCAGTCACATATTTTTTTAAAGTGTTTTTCTTGTCATCAGATGCATGCAGAATAAAAAGCTAATGGCCCCTGTCAAAGTGGGACCTACCAATGCCATTCAATAACTCTCACTGCATGGGGGCCGTGAGGGGAAACACTGAAGACATTATATTTGCATAGACGACCCCAAAGGTATGTGCAGTCCCAGAGTCACCCAGTATCCCTGGCAGGGGAGGATGCCAGAGTGACAGGTCTCTTGGTTTCTCAGTCTGTGTCCCAGAGGTGACATGACCCTGAAGGAGACACCCCTGACCAAGAAAGACTAACCATGCAAAGAGAGATGAGCTCAGAATCTGTCCCCACATAGCCGATTCTAGGACAAACATTCAGCCTCTGAAGTTTTAACCGTATAACCTCATTCTCCATGCACTTCAGACCCTTCGCTACAGGCTTTTTTTCTACCGAAATGTGCTAGCGGCCTTCCTGTTTCCTCTCTTATCTGTCTAGGCAGGGCTTCTCAACTTAGCTGAGCAACAGAATCATTCAGAGAGTGTTTTAAAATATACAGATCCTTAGACCCCCCACCCACAGGGGCTCCATTTTCAAAGTTCAGGGGTGTGGACAAGAACTTATTTTTAAACAGCTTCCCAGGTGATTTTGATTTACATCAGACACGAGGGCCCCTGAACTAAAGCAAGCCGCCTCGCGCCACAAACATAAGTCGAGGTTCTGTTATGTTGTGCCTGGGGTGACAGCTTCAGATGTGATTTCTCAGAACTGGCTCTGCTTTCACCACTCAAAGGGATACAATGTCTTTCCTCTCTTTTGCATAGACAAACTCGCCAGAGAAAAAAGCTTTGTGGGGAGTAACCTGGGCTGATCAATCGAGCAATATGTCTGGACTTTTAAGGATGTTGCCCCACCTTCCCAAGAATGCTCAGAAGATGGTACTTACAGGCCTGCAATTTGAGAAAAACAGGATTTTCATGACAGGCGGCTAAATCAATGCCATGGAGCAGTGGGGCAGGGACTTGCCTATGATTCCAGGGGTGCACCCTACCTGAAGCCACTGTTCACATAACCCAACAGCCAGGACTGACTGCTAAGGTCCATTGGGAGGGGGAAAGTGAGAGCCCGATCCCCTAAGAGGGGCAGAAAGCCTTTGGGGCTGGGTCAGGAAGGGCAGTTAGGACAGGCAGAGAATCAGGAACTGGACCAGAAACAGAGATAAGAAAGAGCTTGCGGGGTCAGGGAATTCGGAGGAAGCTCAGAGCTAAGTCAGGGGAAGCAGAGCACTCTCCCCACTCCTCAGGAAATCTAGGAGAGGAAGCTGGGCAGAAACTAGTTGACCTCCGCTGGCCTGCAGGGACTTATAGGCTATGGCTCCTGGGAAGAGCTGGGAGCTCTCCAGAGACAGAGGTTTGGGGCTTAGCCATAAACTTGTCTCTGCAAGCTGTGTAACCTTAGACAAGCTGCCTAACCTCTGTGGGCTCTGGTTTCTTCAGTAGAATGGCAGGGTGGGGATAGTTGATCTCTGGGTTCTTTTCCAGCTCTGAGGCTTTGTGAGAGATGTTGCCATTCAGCTGGGAAAAGCTCAACCCTAATGGCTGCGTGTGCTGGAATCTCCTCTGTACTCCAGTCTGGGCCCTGTGGGGACCGTGCCTACTCAGAACCATGCAGACCATCCCCTGGTAACCAGTTAGGAGGAGAGAGGTCAGCACCAGGGGCAGGGCACTGGGAGGGAGCTGTGGAGACTGGGAGCCTGGAGGGGTGCCTAGTAGCCATTTGGGGAGCAGAGGGTTCTACAGGTCTAAGGAGACCTGAGGCCAATTGCTCCCACCATGCCCTTCCTCCTTCTCCTACAGGGATCTCAAGGAAACCTGCAAAAAGGACTCATCAATCCTAAGGACAGAAAGGAACCATAACTTTGCCCATGATCAAGTTACACAGGCTGACCAAGGTTTCAAGGTTTTTTGCTTTGGGCTGGAATGGCCTCAATGCAGTGCAGTAACTGGGTAAGCTGAAAGCCACCTAGTCCTTTAAAGGAGGAAAAACAGATGGTAAATTACAGCTTCCTCACAAAGCCTGTTTGCCAGCCGTGAGGTCTGTGTCAGTCAGTGGACGGAAAACAGAACTCACAGCAGTTATTTTAACAGAGAGAATTTAATCTGGAGAATTGGTTAAACCTGTATTGGATGGCTGAAAAGGCAAAAAACAAAAAAAACAAAAAAACTGGGGAACACACTGAGGTAACAGAATGAATAACTGCAAAAAGCAGCTAGCACCCCCAGTACAGGAATAATGGGAAAGGAGGGGTTATTAGAACCTATAAGCTGGGAGGAGTGGCTGCTTGCAATGGAGGAGGAGCTGGGACCCAGACTTCCAAGAAGTGGGTGCTGCCTGGCTGGTATATCTGAGGGGGACAGTGGGGCTGATTCTAGAAGTGTGCAAAAAACAAAAAAAAAGTTAGAAACTGGAACTGACTCCTGCTGCCAGGATGGAGAACCACCACTGGGGTAAAATTGCCAGGAACAGAAGCAAATCAGGAAGGAGCCAGGTCCAGCTCCCTCCTCCTGCCTCTTGCCTCCTTCTGGCCTTCTGATTGGCAGCACCTACTAGCAAAACGCTGGCAAAGGAAATGTGTGGAGTTGGGTGAGAGACACTATCTGGCAGTGTGCTTTACAGCCAGGGGCCACAGCAGGTGAGAGAGAACCAGAGAGGTCCAGGGATGCAGTGTGGAAGCTAAGAAGCTAGAGTTTGCTTTGGCCAGTCACGGCGGCTGACGCCTGTAATTCCAGCTCTTTGGGAGGCCAAAGCAGGAGGATCGCTTGAATCCAGGAGTTTGAGACCAGCCTGGGCAACATTTTTCGTGAGACCCTATCTCTACAAAAAAATTAAAAGTTAGCCAGGTGTGGTAGCATGCGCCTAGAGTCTCAGCTACTCAGGAGGCTGAGCCTGCAGTGAGCCGTGATTGTGCACCACTGCACTTAAGCCTGGGTGACATTATTTGTTATTTATTAAATAAATAATAAAATAAAGTTTGCCTTGACATGACTGAGAATCTTGGATCTGCAGGGGCCCTAGGTCGCTGGGGTTGGGGTGACACCCAAGCTTGTCATGGTACCAAGCACCAGCTGGTGCCCAAGTAATTCAGGGCTGAACAACCGTACTCTAGAGACCGGGAACCAGAAAAGGCGAGCCTAGAGGTTCACCCCTGTCAGTCTCCGCATTTCCTCCCCTTCTTCCTTCCTGCTGGGGAATGGGGAACAGTGAGAAATTAACTCCTCGAAGCAGATGAGAATGAGACCAGATACTGTCCTTACTGGGTCAAACCCACTTGCCCTGCTAGAAAGAGAAAGGGAGGGAGCTTTTTTTCTTGTCATAGAGATGCCAGTAAAGTGTGTGTGTGTTGGGGCGTGGGTGGAGGACACATGTACAGTTTTGCACTGGCCTGTTTTCTCTAGCTCCAACCCTGTCGGAGTGTCAAGTCAGAAGCACCTGTCAACAGAGACTAGGCGGCAGAAATGTGGCCCAGTGGAGTGGCCACACTGTGTGCTTCCTGGAGTCACCTCCTGGGTCTCAGCATCCATGCCAGAGGATGGGAAATCAGACACTCAGGAGATGGGGACCGGGGAGAGGAGTCTCATGTTTAGACAGGAGCTGGTCCCAAGAGAAGACCCAGCCAGGGACACTGGGTGGGCTCAAGCCGCACCTCTGTGGGTGTCCCCAGAAGCTCCCGAAGAAACAAGCAACAGCCAGGCTGACCTTTGGAATCCTGCCCGATGCTCAGGCTTGAGGTTTCTCTGAGTGAGCATCCAGCTGTGCTTTGGTTGATGTGTTTTCCCTGTGACTCTGTCACGCCCATGTCTGCATGACACCCGGGCCTTTGAGCTCCAAGCATATTTTTGAAAAGGCAAAATCTGGGTCAGGCAGTCACCATATAAGCAAGGTTTCAGAGGACTTTCCATTCCCCAAGCCCTTCCCTTTGAACTTAGCCAAAACTTTCCTCTGGGCTGGTCTTTCTTCCTTGGAATGATAGCCCAAAGGTGAAAAATGCAGGGCAGCGCTCACCGCAAGTGGGCGGAGTTGTTTTTGAGTCTGATGAGTAAGTGGGGAAAAGTACTAGCAGCTTGAAGCTGGCAGCCCCGGCCTGCCCAGGATCGCCCAGCTCTGCACCAAGGCTTTGCTAGTCACTTGTGCCACAAGCTGCCACTCTGAGGACCACCCCCTTGGGACCATAAATGGTTAAAGCCACCACCTGGCCTTTTCTCCTCCTGCCTCCTGATAGGACCCTGTGGTGCCAGGGCATCCACAGAGCTTCCAGCTGCAGACATGTGTTCTTGCTCAGACAGGGTCAGAAGGCACTGCCAAGCTCAGTGCCATCACCCTGGCAGCTGATTGCCCTCTGGTTCCTCTTCCTAGAATCCTCAGGTTATTCATCTCTGCATGCCTGGGCTCCTGGGTTAGCCAATTCAGGCTAGTTTGATTCTGAAAGACTTTTCCCAGTAGTAGCAGCGTGGAGTGACTGCTGGTTGGTTCCTCTGGACATGTATGACTTGTGGGGTGGAAGTGGAAGGTAGGCTTCCTTTCTCTGGAATTCCAAGGAGTGGAGCATAGCTCAAAGGAACAACCATGTGTGAGTGACACCTCTGTCACCTGGAGCCATCTGGCTGCTCCCCAGCATCCAGAGGAAAAGGAGCCCCAGGGCCTCTGGGTGACTCCTGAAGGAGTCCAGAGAAAGTCTTAGAACTGGTAGCCTGCTGCCCCCCAGCTCCACAGAGAGGTGCAGGCGGACTGTCAGCCGGGTGGACATCCCTCCAAGCACTGAGAGACCTGCCGGTGAGGGATGAACCTGCTGGAGCCAGAGCCTTAGACTAGGATTTGTCCTGCTGGCCTGGAGAGTGGAAAGGCAGGGTCCTCAGAGACTGGCCGAGAACCACCTTCCCCCACATGAAATCCCTCTTCCTGTGCTGTCAGAGGTAGATTGTTCTAGCAGAAATGGAGCTTTTCCTTTTTCATTTTTAATTTTGCTGTAGAGTTCCACGGGTTTTAACACATGCATAGATTCACATACCCACCACCACAATTCAGGAGACAGGCAGTTCCGTCACCCCCAACATCTCGTGCTGCCTTTTCTTGTCACACTCTCCCCTAACCCATAACTTCGGCAATCACCTATCTGTCCTCCATCACCATGGTTTTGTCGTGTCCAGGATGCTTTATAAAGGAATCGTCGAGTCCGTAGCCTTTGCGACGGGCTTCTTCTATTCCGAGTAATGCCTCTGAGAGGCACTGTGTTGTCTGTTGCCTGTATTGCTACATCTGTTCTTTGGGTTGCTAAGTGGCATTCCACTGCGGGAGCGTGCCATGGTTTATCTATTCACCTGTTGAAAGACATTTGTTCTGTTTCAAGGTGGGTTTTTGTTTTGTTTTTGGCTGTTGTGAACAGAGCTGCTGAAAACATTCATGTACAGGTTTTTGTGTGAACAAAAGTTTTTTTTTATTCAGGGCAAATACCTAGGCATGAGCTGGATGCTATGGTTAAGTGTGTGTTTAGTTTTATAAGAGATTGCCAAACTCTTTTCCAGAGTGGTTTTACAATTTTGCCTTCTCATCAGCGACAGATATCCTTTCTTTTTGACTTGTATTTGAAAACAAAGTCATCTTCCCGCCAAGGTAAAGGGTGGGGACACAATGAACCGAAATAAAACTAAGTCCAGAAATGAAATACATGGTGGACTGGAGTGACTGTGAGCCGTGTGCGTCTGTCCCAAAATGCCAGGTGCTTTTAAGGCTGAATGTGCCTCAAGTTGAAGCTCCAGGTGGGCATGGTGGGATGTGAACTTTGGGAAGAGAGACGGGGCAGGTCCCTGGAGAACTGGGTCTTAGTTAAGGCTCTGCTGGGTGCCTGTGGGCGGGTTACTCCGCTGCTCCAAACCTCAAGTGTTTACTGGGATCTAGTCTGGCAGGTTTGATAAGGTCACAATTTGCAGTGTTTCAATTGTTACGTGATCTGGGCTTTGTGGTGAGCATCAGAAGAAGCTCTAAATGAAGGTTTAGGATGGACCCAGCCTGTTTCCAAGCCATGTGGAAGGAGGAACTCCAGAATATTGAGGCAAAGATACTTTGTAAACATGTGAAAATCCAATAATGCTTAACAACAGAGAAGTTTCCAGTAGCGTGGGAGCTGTTCTTAGACGTGTGGGGCCAGGAACAGATCTGATCCAGAGGACAGAGATCCATTCTGGCAAAAGTGGCCAAATACGTTTGTGGTTGTGTCTCTGAATTTTCTCTCTGAACCATTTCTATGCCTTCTGCTCCTCCTCATCTCTCTGAGATCTTCAGCATCCTAACTTCCACTCCCCAACTAAACAATGAATTCCCCAGAGCATAAGGTTGAGAGCATGGGCTGTGAATCAGGATGACCTAGTTTAAAGCTGAGTCACTTTCTGGCTGGGTAACCATGGATCAATCACTCAATCTCACTGGACCTCACCTCTCCTATCTGTAAATGGGGATAATAAGAATGCCTCCCTCAGCAGCCTATTCTGAGGGCTAAATGAGGCCACGCCTGCACAGTCCTTAGTGTAGGTCTGGTACATGGTATGTCTGCAGGAAAAATTAGTTCCGTTTGTATATTGCTAGGTTTTTTTCTCTCTTTTTAAAAAATCTTCAAAGAAGAACGTTGGCCCTCAGATCTCTAAGCTCTCTCCCAGCTCTTACGTTACACAAAACAGAGTGGGGCCTGCTTCATCCATTCTGGAAATTGAAAGCTACGCCACATCAATTTCCTGGAAACAAGGGTTACCAGAAACAAGGGTCAGTTCAGGCCCCATTTTCATCCCTGAACCCAAACCGACTTCGGCATCTGTTCAGTTGACTGTTGGAGACCAGAAGTTCTAGAGCTCCCCATCGCTGATCGAAGAATCTCTCCCGGAAAGTGGAAGGGCCAGGGCCAGAGCTTCCGGGAGGCTGAACAAAAGAGCAATGGAGGCCTCTGCGCTCCTCTCCCACCCGCACAGATCGGTCAACCACTCTGCTCTGCAGAGACTCTCTGTAACTCATGAGCAGGACTCTGGAGGGAGTCCCCTCTGTATAACGCTCTGTAACTCTTCAAGGGACTCTCGAAACTCATGTTTGAAATTGCAGAAGTCTGCTTCTGGACTTTGCCTTGGCCATGTGAGGTAAAGGGCCCTTCATCCCCTGCCCCCTGCCTGGTAGATGTGTGAATGGACTCACATTTGAACTTCAGCAGGTTCCTGAAGATTGAATAATGAACTAGATTGCTGTAAAGCAGCCCATCTCTTCCCACAGGCACAGGGTTGTAATTGGTGGTTACTGGCCTGATCAGTGGTGACTCGACAGCAAATTTATCACTGATGTGACCAACAACATCATAAAGCGAATACTGTATGTCTCTATAACCACTTAAAATACTCCAGTTATGCTCCAAGTCCTATAAAATGGGCGTAAATTCTCTAAATACTTCACTATGGGAAGGGCACCAATAACCTATATGCAATATATGGGCAGCTATAAAAAATACAACCAGGCCATAAATTTGAATGAAAACCAATATTCTAGTCTTAATGGATATGAATTAAATATTTAATTAATGCCAGTTTGCCCTACTTGCTTAGAATTCCAAATGAATTTGGAATGGATGATTTGGGCAGCTCAGGTGTCTTTTAAGAATGGCCCAGGGAAGCTTAAATTGTTACCTTTGTCCCTCAATAAATGAAGACCCCGAGGAGAGCAGTGGCACCATCTCACGGCACAGAGCGGTGAAAAAGGATGGTGTTTACCCCACTGACCTGGTTCCGAAGGCGGGGCTGCCCCCACAGCACACACCAGCCCCTCCCCCCTCAGATTAGATGCAGCTGAAGGAGAAGTCCCCTGTCTAGGGGACTTCCTGCCTAGGTACCCAGCAAGGCTGGTGGCCAGCTGTCTGGCTGCTGAGCCCAGGGAGGGAAGCAGTGGATTGTCACAGGAGTGCTTCGAGGGCCCACTGGTGTCAGGATCACGGAAAGCTGGCTGAAATGCAGATGCCTCACACTGACATCCTGCATCAGTACAGCTGAGAAATCTGCATTTAAGCGGCCTCTTGATGCTCATTCTGGTGCACGCTGGGGTTTGAGACTCCCTACAATGGGAGGTATCCTCATCTCAGCCCCCTCCTGCTCATGCATAGTCAGCCACCACTGTTCTCTCGACTACACAACAAAATAGACTATCGTGGCCTCCTCAAACCCATCCCATAACTACGCAGGCATTCCTCAGATCTGCAGACTGGTTTTGGGCCCCCCATGGATACCAAAATGCACAGGTGCTCACGCCCCTGATATAAAATAGTGTAGTATTTTCATATAACCTATGCACATCCTCCCGTTTACTTTAAATCAGGGGTGTCCAATCTTTTGGTTTCCCTGGGCCACATTGGAAGAAGAAGAATAGTCTTGGGCCACACGTAAAATACACTAACACTAATGATAGCTGATGAGCTAAAAGAAAAAAAAATAGCAAAAGAGTCTCACAATGTTTTAAAAAAGCTTACTAACTTTTGTTGGGACACATTCAAAGTCATCTTGGTTTAAATCATCTCTAAATTACTTATAATTCCTAATGCAAGTAAATGCTATGTAAATAGTTATTATACTGTATTTTTATATAAATTATTTCTTATCATATTTTTTTTATCATTTTTTCCCAAATATTTTTGATCTACACTTGTTTGAATCTGAGGATGCAGAACTCATGGGCATCATCTCTCTAGAAAGCTGGTAAAACATCACTTCTGGGTGTGTCTGTGACTGTTTCCAGAGGAGACTGACTATATTTCTAATTTTTAAAAGTTGTCTTAATTATAAAGGTAATAAAGGAATGCATGTTAGTTGTTGTTGTTGTTGTTGTTGTTTTTTTTAGTGTAGAACAGAAAGCAAAACTAAAAGCACACAAAGTGAATGTCCTCCTTTCCCATCTCCCTTCCTTCCTTGGAGGAAATCCCTGTCAATCATTGGTTGCACATCCTTCCATACTTTTTAAAAATGCATTTGCAGGCTGGGCGTGGTGGCTCACGCCTGTAATTCCAGCACTTTTGGAGGCCAAGGTGGGTAGATCACCTGAGGTCAGGAGATGGAGACCAGCCTGGGCAACGTTGTGAAACCGCGTCTCTATTAAAAACACAAAAATTTGCTGGGTGTGGTGGCGGGCTGAGTAATTCCAGCTACTTGGGAGGCTGAGGCAGGAGAATCGCTTGAACCCAGGGGGTGGAGGTTTCAGTGAGCTGAGACTGTGCCACTGCCCTCCAGCCTGGGCAACAAGAGCAAAACTCCATCTCAAAACAAAACAAAAACTCACTTGCATACTCATGTAATTTGAGCTTCTCATTGTTTACACAAATGGCATCCTTCTACTCACATTGGTGAGGAACTTACTTTTTTCACTTTATGTCTGGAAACTATTTCATGTCTTTCTTATTCTTTTTCTCAATTTATTTTTTATTTTAACTTTTATTTTAGGTTCAAGAGTACATGTGCACATTTGTCATACAGGTAAATTTCATGTCAGGGGGTTTGGTGTACAGATTATTTTGCCACTCAGGTAATAAGCATAGTCCCCACAGGTAGTTTTCAATCCTCACTCTCCTCCTTCTACCCTCAAGTAGGTCCAAGTGTCTGTTGTTCACTCTTTTTTTTTTTTTTTTTTTTAGAAGGAGTTTTGCTCTTGTTGTACAGGCTGGAGTGCAATGGTGCAATCTCGATCGCTGCACCTTCCGCCGCCCGGGTTCAAGTGATTCTCCTGCCTCAGTCTCCCAAGTAGCTGGGATTACAGATGCCCACCACCGCGTCTGGCTAATTTTGTATTTTTAGTAGAGACGAGGTTTCTCCATGTTGGTCAGGCTGGTCTAGAACTCCCAACCTCAGGTGATCCACCCGCCTCATCCTCCCAAAGTGCTGGGATTGCAGGTGTGAACCACCACGCCCGGTCTTGTTGCTCCCTTCTTTGTATCCATATGCACTTGTTGTTTAGCTCCCACTTATAAGTGAGAATATGCAGTATTCAGTTTTCTGTTCCTGTGATAGCTCGCTTAGGATAAAGGCCTCCAGCTCCAACCATGTTGATGCAAAGGACATGATCCCATTCCTTTTTGTGGCTGTGTAGTGTTCCATATATGTACCACATTTTCTTTAACCAGTCTACCACTTATGGGCATTTAGGTTGATCTCATGACTTTACTATTGTGAATAGTGCTTTGGTGAACATACGCGTGCATGTGTCTTTACGGTAGAACAGTTTATATTCCTGGGTATACACCCAATAATGGGATTGCTTCTCATCATTTTTCTCTGTTGCTCCATGTTCCATACCAGGGCTATACCATGGGTTATTTAATCACTCCTCTACTGAGGTATGTTTAAATTTCCTCTATTCCTAGTAATGAACCGTATTTCTTTGCCCAGGTCCTTGGGTTCATTCATAATTTATCAAACACCTCCCAGGCACAGGCACAGGACTAGGTGCTGAGAGGAGGCAGACAGCCCTGGGATTGACCAGGGGAGGGTAGGCAGCTTTGCTCACCACCCATATGTCAATACAAAGCCTTTCAACAGCTACCAGGCCATTAGCTCAAACATTACCACCTCTACCAACTTGCCTCCACCTCAATGGAGGGTCCTGATCACTTCATACCTGGCACGATGGTTAACTTCAAGTGTCAACTTGACTGAATTAAGTTCTCTTTAGAAATCTGGTAAAACATCACTTCTGGGTGTGTCTGTGACTGTTTCCAGAGGAGACTGGCATGTGAGTGGGTGGACTGAGTGGGAGGCTCTGCCCTCAATGTAGGTGGGCACCATCGAATCAGCTGGGGGCCTGAGTAGAACTCTGTGCAACTAGCTTGCTCTTCCTAACCTGCTGAGGCATGGGTCTTTTTAAATGTGCAGCCAGGTTGAAAACCGCCGCAACCTTGTCTTCTACCTCCAGCCCTTCCTCCTTTTCCATACTGCTGAGACCTGAGGCAGCTCTAGGCCCTTCCTGCTGACTTGCACCCTGTCCTGGCCTGGGCCACTGTTGCCCGCCATGATGACGATGGTGGGTGAGGTGGCTTGGTGTCTGTCCAGGGTCACCTCTCCCCAGTTATTGTACTCACAAGGGGTCACAGCCAATCTGTAGGTCATGTCCTGTGTCTCCTCTGAGAGGGCATCTGGAGCAGCCAACCCCATCCTGCTCACCTGGGAGCCACTGATGCCCCATTAACTGGGCTGCTCCTTCCCTCTTAGATTCAGATTAGGAATGGAAGGAGCTGCTATTCTATCCTGTCTTCAGAAACAATTAAGATGAAAAAGGATCTCAAGCACCTACATGGAAAGGTCTGCTTCAGCACGGGGTGTTCACATGTCCATGAGAGTCATGGTGCCAGCATCCCAGGAGGGCGCTTTATGATTTTCAGAACGAGGGACTCTATAATCGATACTAGGAGACAGCATAGGCGATTGTAATTGATTAAGTGAAGTGCTTAAATAGAATGATCACAGTCTAATTATCGTTCACTGCTGACTCGAGGTATCCTCTAATGTTAGAAAAAACAATCTGGCTTCTCCCTAGTCCTTCCGAGGAGCCGAGTGGAAAGCGGCAGTGATTGCAAGGCAGAAATCAGGGCAAGGAGAGGAGCGGTAAAGACAGGTGCTTGTCCCTGGCCTGCATGCTGTTTTTTTCTGCCCAGGATCCTTTCTCCTTTTATTGGCACCACACTTCGCTTTCCCTTTGAGGAACCTTCCCCCAATTCGGGGACTTGGTCGGACGCTCAAAGTGTCCCCTTACCACCTGCATCCCTGCCCCCTCAGAGGCCTGGCACAGAACCTCATCTGGCCCAGTCAGGCCGTTTTACTGGCAGCAACCTGGCTCAACTCTCTCATTCTGGCTAATAACCAGGTCTCCTGGGCCACTGGCCTGCCTTTACCAGACTGGATTGTTCCGCTTTTCCTATATCCCTCTGATAACTTCCTTTTTTGTTTAAATTAATCAAAGTCAATGTCTGTTGTTTCCAAGCAACGCAAGCTCTGATCCATATCACCCACAGGGTCCCGCTAGGAGAGATCTGAGGGGTGATGGGTAGTGAGGCTGCATCCCATGTCTCTGACCAGGCAGGGCCTGGGCAACTAAGCCACTTTAGTGGAGGCATCACACAGGTCAGAGCAACATTGAATGGATTTAAAGACCTCAGATATGGCCAAGTTCCAGCCGTAGTGGGGTGAGACCCAGGAGGTCAGCAGATGGCTGACCACAGGAGTGGCCATTTCCCAGCCACCAGCGGTAACACAGCAATGGGGCAGCTGCTCCAGCTTTGGGGTACTTGGCTGTCTCACAGCAGAAGTTTCAGCCTGCGGCTTACGCATTCGTTTCCTAGAACCACAATAACAAATTACTGTACTCTGTGTGGCTTGAAACAGAAGTTTATTCTCTCAGAGTACGGAGGCCAGAGGTCCAAAATCGAGGTGTCAGCAGAGCCAGGCTCCCTCCAAAGGCTCGAGGGAAACCCTTCCCAGCTTCTCCCAGCTTCTGGTGGCTTTGGGAGCTCCTTGTCTTGTGGCAGCATCGTTTCAACCTCTGTCCATGTGTCTCAAATCCCTCTCTCCTTTCTCTTATAAAGATACAGTCATTGGATTTAGGGCCCATTCTAACACCAGGAAGAACTGATTTCAAGTTCCTTCATTGTATCTGCAAAGACCCTTTCACCAAATAAGGTCACCTTCACAGATTCTAGGAGTTAGGACTTAGGCATATTTTATTTGGGGCCACTGTTCAGCCCTCTGATACAGCTGAACAGGCTCTGCCTACCCCATCTCTCCCTGAACCCTCATTAGAGCCAGGCAGGACATCAAAACCCCAGAAAAGCAGGCCGCATCTCATAGGAGAGAGCCAGCACTGGAGAAGCCTGGTTGACTAAGAGCCCAACAGAGTTAGAGTCAGATTAGAATAAACCTAGGCACGATGTTGGGGCCATACCACAAGTTCAAACTACATTGTAGCTGAAGGACTATGGGCATGGCTGTCATTGCATCCAGATTGCACACTTGCAGCATGGAGGTCCAGCAGATGCTTTTTATGCTCCATGCTGTATCCCCTAGGTAGCTAATGCCCCAAAGGCAACCCTCCACAATAGAGGACACCAATGGAGAAAGCATTGGGAGATGAATGTCCCAGCCTCACATCCTTTTGGGAAAACTTGTAGTTGCATCTCTTCAAAGAGAGTTCCTAGTAGATAGGTTCCCTAATGACTCACTATGGTAACCAGCTCAGTAACACATCTATTGGCTTTTCTCCCTTGCTGGTATCATTCTTCTTTGTCCTTTACTTCTGCCTTCTGGAATGTTCCACCACGTAAACCATTTGCATACTAGTCCTTATCTCAGGCACTGCCTTCAGGAGAACCCAAACTCATTCCATTGGTACCAAAGTACACCACAGGATGGGATTCTGAAACTGGATTATTTACCGGTTCACACAGCAAAATGACTGCATTAATGGTGGTAAGGGTGGGTGTTAAAGCCCTTTGTACTATATCGCAGCTCACAAATGTTAAGGCTCTTGCCAGTAGTGTACTGGGATAACATACAGATAGAAGGGAAAATACTGGCTCGTGCCGTACTCTATAACTTGACTATTATGGTGGCAATGGTAATAACCAGGATAATGGAATTGAATGATTTTTTAAAAAATATTGTCCTAGAAATATTATAGAAAGAAAATAACAGGCTCAGTCAACTACCAACTCAGAGCAGTCCATGAAAGCCAGAAGCCCTCCCTGGCAACATTTAAAGAGACTCTCATCCCTGCAGCCATAGGGGAGAGTGCTGAAAATTAGGCACAGGGTTTATTTCTAAGAGTGGCAAAACTGAAAAGGATATGGATCCATTTTTAACTAGTTACTTATGATGGACCATGATAGGGAATAAATGGACCCTAAGATCTAGGATGACACACAGAGGAGAATGTGTATGAGAACCATGAACCCTCAGACTCCCAGAAAATTCTACTGAACATTTAAGGAAGCAATAATACCAATCTACATAAATTCCTCAGAAAAGAAAAAAGGAGGAAACATTTCTGCTTCTGGGAAGATGAAATAGAAGCACGTTTTTCTGTCTCTCCCACGAAGTGGGAAGTTAAGTATTAATACAACTAAAACTCTTGGGCATTATATGTTAAATAAACATAAGGAGACCCTTAAAGGTGGAGAGAATAAGGCAACCCAGCTAGGGACATTGGGGCCCAAGGAATGAATGATGGTGAGTTGTCTGGGTGTTTTTTTGCCTCATATATATCCTAGACTTATTGCTGAAGAGGCAAGCAACCTGGCTGCACCAATGTGCATAGACAAGAAAAAAAAAATGGTCCAATGAAAACCTGCTCTCTCCAGCTAAAAGATCAGGAAAAGGGCAGCTTAGCAAGACAGAAAACATTCAGACAATGACTGCTTTACTGCAGCCAGACATCACAGAGAAAACTGTGGATCTGTTCCCCACCCCCACCCCAGGCCAACACACACACACACACACACACACCAGCAAAGACCAGGCAGGAAGTCTGGACTTCTGTTCTTTCTCAGCTAGAATAGGCACCCAGTTCCTTCACCAGGGTGGTATCAGAAAAGGTTGAGTAGGGAGCTGAGACTTCCATTCCCAGCAGGCTGTAATGAGCCTCTCCCCACAATTGATACCCTTGACAGTATCAGTGGAGCCTAATTTCCACTCCTACCCAGTGGTAATAAGGCACTCCTTACCCTTCTCACCAGTATGGTGTCAGATAAGGGTTAGTGGAGAGTCAGGACCTTCACCACCACGCAGTGGTAATGAGGCCACTCCCTTCCTATGAGGTCAATGAAGTCCATGTAAGAAATAGTGACAAGAACTCCTACTCATCCTAGCCAGGGAAGTATCAGGGAAGGCATAGTAGGGAGCCAACCAACCACTCGTACCTGCCAATAACGAGAAGCTCTCCTTCTCATGCATCAAGGCGGGCTGGATGGGGGACCTGGACTTACACCCCCACCTAGCAGTAACAAGTGATGCCACTCTTCCACTGATGGAGCAGTATCAGAGAAATCCAGTTAAAACAAAAGGTTTAAACAGTAACCAGAGTGTCATAATACCCAAAATATCTAGGTTTTGATGAAGAATCACTCATCATGCTGAGAACCAGGAAGCTCTCCAACTGCCTAAGAAGGAACATCAAGAGATACTAACACTGAAATGTCACAGATGTTAGAATTTTCTGACAAAGATTTTAAAGCAGCTGTTATAAAAATGTCTCAACAAATGATTACAAACACAGTTGAAACAAATAAAAAAGAAAACAGTCTTAGCAAATAAATAAAAAGCCTTGGCTGGGTGCAGTGGCTCACGCCTGTAATCCCAGCACTTTGGGAGACTGAGAGGGGCAGATCACGAGGTCAAGAGATCAAGACCATCCTGGTCAACGTGGCGAAACCCTGTCTCTACTAAAGAGACAAAAATTAGTTGGGTGTGGTGGTGCTTGCCTGCAGTCCCAGCTACTCAGAGGCTGAGGCAGGAGAATCACTTGAACCCAGGTGGCAGAGGTTGCAGTGAGCCGAGATGACTCCATTGCACTCCAGCCTGGCGACTCCAACTCAAAATAAAAAAAAAAAAAGAAAGAAAGAAAGAAAAAGAAAAAAAAAAAGCCTCAGAGGAAGAAAAAAATATATAAAGAAGAACCAAAAGGAAATTTCAGAACATAAAAATACAATAACCAAAATGTGAAATCTCAGTGGATGAGCTCAAGAACAGTATACAGGAGACAAAGGAAAGAATCAATGCATTAAGATATAGAAAAACAGACATTAACTAATCTAAACAATATACAGAAAATAGACTTAAAAAAAGAAGAAGAATGAGCAAAGCCAAGGGAGCTGTAGGACTATAACAAAAGATCTAATATTAACTATTCATGTTATCAGAGTCCTGGAAGCAGAGGGAAAAAAAGGGCAAAACTGAAAAAACACTTGAAGAAATAACTGCTGAAAATTTTCTAAATTTGGCAAAATACATAAACCTCTAAATTCAAGAAGATGAATAAATCCAAAATAGGATAAACCCAAGTACCACCATACCAAGATACATCATAAAGTTCTGAAAACTAAAAACAAGGAAAATTATTGAAAGTAATGAGAGAGAAATGATACCTTACCTATAGGGGAAAACAATTTGAATGACAAAGGATTTTTTCATCAGAAATCATGGATGCCAGTAGGGAACGGCACATTTTCAAGACAGAAAAATAACTAAAAGAAAAAACTGTCAACCCCAAGTTCTATATCAGCCAAAAAAGTCCTTCAGGAATGGAGGGATAATCAAGATATTTTCAAGTGAAGTAAAACAGAGAATTTGTTGCCAGGGACCTATCCTAAAAGAATGGCTAGCAGAAATTCTCTATACAGGGAGGAAATGATAAAAAGAAGAAATTTTGGAATGTCAGAAAGAAAGAAAAAGAAACAGAAAAGTAAAGAGATGAGTAAATATCCATTTTCCTTCTGTTCTTAGGCTCATCCACTGAGATTTCAAATTTTGGTTCCTGTATTTTTATATTCTGAAATTTCCTTTTGGTTCTTCTTTATATTTTCTAATTTTTTCTCTGGAGCTTTCTATGTCTTTGCTAAGACTGTTTTCTTTTTCATTTGTTTCACACTGTTTTCCACAGTGGTTGTACTAGTTTACATTCCCAGCAGCAGAGAATACACATTATTTTCAAGGGTCCCTGGAAAGTATACCAAGTTAAACCATGTCCTGGACCATAAAACAAACCTAACAAATTTAAAATAATTTCAATTATACAAAGTGTGTTATCTGACCACAATGGAATCAAATGGAAATCAATAAAAGAAATATAACTGAAAAACGTCCAAACACTTGGAAATTAAACAACACACTTCTAAATAATTCGTGGGTCACAGAAAAAGTCTCAAAAGAAATTTTAAAATGCATTGAACTGAAATGAAAATGAAAATACAACATATCAAAACTTGTGAGACAGAGATAAAGCAGTGTTGAGAGGGAAATGTATAGCTCTAAATGCTCACATTAAAAAAGAGGAAAAATTTCAAATTAATCATCTAATTTCCCACTTGAAGCACTTAGAAAAAAATAAACAATAAACACAAATTTAACAGAAGAAATGAATAATAATGATAAGAGCAGAAATCAATGAAACTGAAACCAGAAAAGCAATAGAGAAAATCAGTAAAACAAAAAGGTAATTCTTCCAAAAGATCAATAAAATTGGCAGTCCTCTATCAAGACTGACAAAGAAAAAGAGAGAAGATACAAATTACTGGTATCAGCAATGAAGCAGAGGATATAACTAAAGATCCTGCAGGCATCCAAAGGATAATGAAAGAGTGCTATAAATAACCCTACACACATAACTTTGACAACTGAAGTGAAATGCACCTGCAGGTAACATCCATATATAACAGTGAAAGACTGAAAGATTTTCCCTTAAGATTGAGAGCAAGGCGAGGATGTTCGCTGTCATTCCTTCTCATCTTTATACTGGAGGGCCTAGAAAGTACAATCAGGCAAGGAAAAAACGTGAAAGGCACACGAATGGGAAAAGTGAAATAAAACTGTCTCTAGTCACAGAAAACGTGCTTTTCTACGTAGAAAAGTCCAAGGAAAATACAAGTTACTAGAAATGAATTTAGCAATTTCACAGAACACATAGTCAATACAAAACAGTTGATTGTATTTTTATATACTAGCAATAACCAGTGAGAAATTTTTAAAACTTGCAAGCACCATTTACCAAAATATGTAATGCTTAGGCATAAGTCTAATAAAATTATGTCACATGTGGAACCTTTATGCTGAAAATTACAAATCACTGATTAAAGAAATCAAAGACTAAACTTTGTTCACAAATTGGAAGACCCAATTTTGTTAAAATGTCATCTCTCCTCAAACTCATCTAGAAATTCAGTGCACTCCCAATCAAAATCCCATCAGGCCTTTTTAAAAAAAGAAATGGACAGGCTGAAAAATATATGGAAAGACATTCTAAAATGTATATGGAGGCTGGGTGTGGTGGCTCATGAGAGCCAAGGCGGAACACTTGGGGTCAGGAGTTCAAGACCAGCCTGGCCAACATGGCAAAACCTCGTCTCTACTAAAAATACAAAAACTAGCGGGGTGTGGTGGCCCACACCTGTTGCCCCAGCTACTCAGGAGGCTGTGGCAGGAGAATTGCTTGAACTCAGGAGATGGAGGTTGCAGGGAGCCGAGGTTGAACCATTGCACTCTAGCGTGGGTGACAGAGTGAGGCTTTGTCTTAAAATATATATATATATATAAGTAAATAAGTAAATATATATATATATGTATGTGTGTATATATATGTATGTGAGTATATATCTATATATGTACATATACATACGTATATATATGGAAAGGCAAATAACTAGAATAAAGCAATTTTGAAAAAGAACCAAGTTGGAGGACTCACACTATCTGATGTAAGACTTACATGGAACTATAATAACCAACACAGTGTGATACTGGTGAAAAGACAGGCCATAGGCCAGTGGAACAGAGTGGAGAACAGATGGCACACTGCAGCACAGGGCAGAGTCAGGCACTTTCCTCATTGTGGAGGAAAGGTAGCATCATTCTGTACTTCGAGAGGTGGCAGCTTTAGGAGCTGCGAACCCGCTGGCCTAGACAGCAGCATATTTTTGCAGTGGGCACTAGCCACAAATACTTGAAAAGTTTTTTTACAAAGCTTCTCAGGTAATGAACATCAAGGGGAGGGGAGGGGAGGATGCAAAGCTGGGCAGGAAGATTATGGAAGATGCTGCAATCTAACTGTGGCTTACAGCCTGCTTTATGAGTACATGTTGGCCACTCTTGAAAACTCCTAGCTGCAAACTGAATGAGAATTTGATTAGAGCAGAGGGTAGGGGGGTGGCATGGTGCTGGAAGTGCTCTCTGAATAGTAGAGACGAGAACCTGGAAAATATGGCCATTATCGTTAGTGTGACCTGAGAAACTTGGGTTATGTTGACCTTTCTAGACCCTCAAAGTGGCTACATAAATCATGGGTGCTCAATAAATATGTGCTGAATGAACAAGTGAATGAATGATCTCATCACACAAATAGATTTCACTGGTTTATATAATTCATATAGCGATATGAACATAACCCATGACTTACACCGAGGGCAGGAACTGGGTCTTTCCCTCTTGGTGTCCCCATAGTGCCTAGCAAAGTGCTTTCTGTACAAATACAAGGGCTCCATGCCCAAGACTTAGCACAGAACCACACCCACCTTGAATGAGACACATTCACCTATTAGCTCTGATATACAAATCCTTGCCAGAGGCCTAAGGCGTTACCCCAAGTTCCCATCACACCACCTCACCACAGCGACAGCAATTCAGAGTGCTGGTGGGCAGAAGCTTGTGTTCATTAATTGGTAATGAAGAGGAGATTATTTCTCCTCCGAAGTTATGTTTCTGCTGATATCTTGGTGAAATTCCTTCTCTCCCACCTTGTTTATTAGTATGAAATGCTAAAAAGAGACATCATTTATCTACATTTTTTTCTGGATGGGTCAGTCAACACTTCAGAGGTCAAGCTGTCCTAAGAAAAGCGGTTTTCAGTTAATGGCTAGGAAATGGAGCTTTTCTTGTCTTTTCTGAGCAGGTTTTTTTTTTTTTTTTGTAAACAAATCAATGACCTTGCAGCTATTTAACTCTTTTTTGGCCACAGAGAAGTATTCAGAATGGTCTATGAGGAAGAAGGATATATCCGGAATGGCTCAAGACTAAGAATGATTCCTGCAACTCTGGATCCAGTGAACTATGAAAGCCAGAACCAACTCCAAGAAGAAGGAGAAGGCATTTATAACAGCTCCAGGGTCTCTTCTGCCTGCCCAGAACTGGGCATCAGTGACACCTTTTGGCCAACTGGTTTCCAGGAAGATCTCAGACTTCCGTCTGATGTTCACAGTGGGACTGACTTCTGTGGCATTGAATAGATGTGGAAATTCCCATCACGCAGGAAGAGTCTGTCAGAATCTAGATGTTGGCCTGACCTCCCCGTCCTGACCCAGCACAGGCATGGCCCCCTAAGGACAACAAAAGGAATTCCTACCACCACAATGATGGGGTCCTTGGGGACAGGGAGATCGTTATAGAACTCTAGCAGGACATGGCTCTCCCACTCCACCATAAAGAGGTTGAAATCCCTTTGGAAATAACTGGGATGTAGAAGGCTGTGCTTTCCCAAAACTCATCCTCAGTAGAGGAAGTTCCTCAGTACTCAAGAGGGCCCCTGCCTGCCAGATGGGTCTGGGACTCCAAGGAGAATGGCACCTGCAGGGCTCCAGACTCTGTCAGACCAAATACTGTCCAAACGTGTGGTCTAGAGAAGAGGTTCTCAAATGGCAGCAGGTGTTAGAATTAACTGGAGGACGCGTTAGAACACAGATGTTGGCCCCATCGCCGCCAGGTTTCTGATTCAGTGGCTTTGTGGTGGGCCTGAGAACTGGCGTTTCGAACACAGTCCTGGGCCATGCTGATGTTGCCGATCCAGGACCACACTCTGAGAGCAATGGACTAGAAGTGGGGTCGCCTGCCTCCTGCTCTGTCTGGCGGCATCTGAACAGGCTCATCAGACTCAGCCCTGGCTTCTGGTGGGGCTCGCCCTTCTCCCCTCCACCCTCAGTCCTGACTTCTGGCTTGGTCTTTGATAATCCTTTGATGCTAATGTCTCTACAGCTCACTCCTGGCTCTCTGGCTCTGGTCTTGACTCAGATCCTGCTTGATCCAGGGATCTCCCTTGACCTCTGTGGCAGGTTCCCCGCCTCTCTGTCCGTCCAAGCCAAGTCAAGGGAATTCCCCACCAGGACAGCTCCTTGCTGTCCCTTCCCAGTTCCTGGAAGCTGAAGAAGAGCTGGTTACATGAAAATTAACCCTTTGGAATCTGTCAGTCCTAGTCTTGAATGATCACACATTCTAGCTGATAGATAAAACCAATTCCTAACAAAAAATCTTTTAAATGTTTACAAAACTCTACATGAACAAACTGAAATGCAAGATAATACAAGACCGGGCCAGGCATGGTGGCTCATGTCTGTAATCTCAGCACTTTGGAAGGTTGAGGCAGGCGGATCACTTGAGGTCAGGAGTTTGAGACCAGCCTGGCCAACATAGTGAAACCCTGTCTCTACTACAAATACAAAAATTAGCCCTACATAGTGGCATACACCTGTAATCCCAGCTACTCAAGAGGCTGCGACAGGAGAATCGCTTGAATCTGGGAGGCGAAGGTTGCAGTGAGCCGAGATCACATCACTGCACGACAGCCTGAGCGACAGAGCAAGACTTCATCTAAAAAAAAAAAAAAGAAAGAAAGAAAGAAAAAAAGAAAAGAAAAACTAAGATAATACAAGACTGAAGATACCTGTGTTAAGTTCATGTGTACCTCTCTTTAATCAATCCCTCTGTTCCTGAAATTATTTCCCATGGAATATCTCAATTAATTCTAAACATAATTCACAAATAGTACATCTGAGGTTGGGAGTGGCTCCTAACACTTAGCATTCATTTTGGCTATGCCCCCACATAGTGATCTTCCCAAAGGGGCTGAGAAGAGGCAAAACCCTGGGCTAGGAAGAACACGGTTCTCCTGCAAAGAGAACACTATAGCCTGCAAAGTTCCCAGGCTAGCCCACGAAGGCCTGTTGATCTCATCGCCACGGGAGATGCAACACAGTTACTACGCCAGTCACTTTAAAGGACCCAGGAAAACAGCATAGAATAAGAAATGTCTTTTAATTTAACTTGCCTGGTGTTGCTTGAGGAAAAAAGGGTCCAATTACTGGCAGATGAGAAGGTCAGTGCAGACTTGCATGACCCCCTGAAGGGACCTCAGGGGCTGCGTGGCTGTGGCACTGAGTCTTCATTCTGCCTCATTTCCCCCCAGAACTTATGACTTTAATTTACCGGAATAGAAGCATATCCAGGTACTGTGCCTGTGTCCAGCTGCTGAGACACAGAAAGCGGGGGTCTGTAGGTGCCATCGGGTGGAGGGGGAAGAGGGAAATTGGCAAGGGGAGATATTCTTAAGGGAACTGGAGAGTGCTTGGAGGTGAGTTAGAGAGGGTGTGTGGTGAGGGGGTAGAGGAGGGAAGGAGAGAGGGCAGGGAAGGCAGCAGGCCAGGAATAGGTCCTGAGGGGAGGAAGGAGGAGGAGGAAGAAAAGGAGGAGGAGGGAGGGGAGGAGAGCCAGGACACCGAGCTTCCCCAGGCGAGGAGTTACAAATGAGAAATGGGATGACAGCGTGTGTCTTCCTGAGGGGCAGAAAGAGACTCTGGGGAAGAAATGCTCATTGAGCAATTGCTCTTACAGAGTCCAAACATCTCTGGGAATTCGGGGCATTTGTGCGGGATTCCTGGAGGCGGAAGTGGAGAATCTGAGTCCTATTCTCTGCCTTTTAGCAGCTTATAGCTTATTAAACTCCTCCCTGTCCCCTCACCCCAACCCCCTTATCAGTGCCTGTCCCCACCCCGACACCTCCTGCAGAAAGGTATGACTGTGAATCGTTAAATACCAGCTCAGGACAGTACCCGGAAAGATTAAGGTTTCTGTAGCCCGACTCTAACCAAATCCCACCCTTACCCCAACCCTTTCAGAAGCCTGCAGCGGCCCCTCCAACCTGCCAAGCTAAGGCCCTTGCTCAGGTGGCCCATAGCTCTCTCAAGGTAACCTGGCTGGGCTGCTCCCTCTTCAACCTGCCAGCTCTTCGACCTGAGCCCAGACCAAACTCCTCTGCCTTCCTCTCCCCTCGCCCCTCACCCTGCACTGGGGACATCCTCTCCTCTCCGCCAGCTGCGGAGCATTGTTTGTGACCCTAAGGAGGCTGAGTGACTGGGTGTCTCCCTCACTCTCCCCCAGGGCCCACCTCTGAGCCACAGTCCCACCTTCATGTCACATCCTCCCCGTTGCTCCATACACACATACACACAATCCCACTTCCGTGTGCCCTTAGACCCCAGCAAGGGTCCCTGGTTTGGTCCTCCTGCTCTAGAGGGCATCACTGTGGCCCTTGTCAATTATACTCTCATCACTAAGCAATGAACTTCCACTCGATTTCCAAACCCATGCTCTCGAAATTCTTTGCCCAGGAGGCGGAGCCCGCTTCTAGCCCTTCCTCTTGAGTGCGCACCCAGGCTTGGCTCTGTGACACTTCCAGCATCTTCTACTATGAGAGCATTCATGCAAATTTTTGTGAGAGAAGTCATGGAGGAGCTGGGATCTGAGTTAGGCCTAAAGAGTAGGTAGAATATGGAAAATGAAGTGAGTAAAGACAACAGGAGATTTCTCCTCTCCTGTGGGCAGTAGTGATTCTTCAAGATTCTTGAGCTAGAGCAAGACAACTCTTCAGAAAGACTGATGTCAGGAACAGTGAGATGCAGGGAAAAATGAGAGCAGTTGGGGGCTGTCACAACACTGAATGTCAGAGGGGGCAGGAATGCTACGGTAGGACAAACAGATGCAGGAGGCAGTACTTTAGGTTCAGCGAAATGACTCACTCAAGGCCTCACAATTCAGAAGCAGAACTGGAACTCAGGTTGCCCAGTTTTAAAACTGTACAGTTTTCTCCATACTGAGTCACAGAGGAAGAAAGGCTAGAACTGAGTCCTGAAGGCTGCTGAGGAGGAAGCTTGCCAGCAGGCATGGACACTGGGTACTCCACCAGGTTCACCCAGATGCACCCTGGAGGCCACCACTTTCTGCAGGAGATTCTGGCCTTCCCATTTCGGAGGGAAGTACAGACTCTGACTCAGGCAGGAAGGGAGGGTTGAGAAGCACCCCATGGGGAAGAGATTCATGCTAGGTGGAGGCAGGGAGAGGTGATGCTTCACAACCAAGTCCCTGGGTACTGGCTGAGGGATGTGGGGAGCTGCGGTAACTCCAGAAACCTGCACGATTCTTCACGGTTTCCATGGCATGAGCGTTATTCCCGACCACCTCACTTTCCCACCTCTCTACTCAGTGTATCAGATCCACCCTTTCAAGGCACTCCTTCCGGGAAGCCTTCAACCCTCAGACTTCCCTGCTCGGCACCCACACAGCCCTGTGTTTTCGCTGTCATTGACCACTTGTTCCCCTCTGCAGATTACAAGTGTGTGACAGTGGCCAAGTCACTTAACCCCTCTGTGTCCCAGTGTCATTGTTGGTAAACAGGAGGCAAGGAAAGTATTGTCCATGGGTTTTTGACCCCAGCCAGCCATGATGATGATAATGACGACAATGCCTTGTCCTGATGGTTGATTGTGGCTGTGTCTCCCCCACCATTCAGCAAATTCCTGGAGGACAAGACAGGAATCACACCTGGCTCGTCTGTATCTCCTTAGGGACCAGAAACCGCCACACATGACTAGGTCCATTTATTCAATCTGTGAGTGCTTCTGGAGTACCTGCTGTGTGCCAAGCCCCGTGACAGGATCTGGGTTTAGAGATAAATAAGAAGCTCGGGGGAGGGGGGCCAGAGTTAAGGCAGGCACAGACTGTTGTAAAAAGAGTGCAGAGAGGGTCACAGGCGCTGGGCTGAGGCCGGGTGAGCACAACCAGGCAGGCAGGAAGAAGAGGGTGTTCTCAATCAAATCAAAGCTGATGGAGATGAATCCAGTGGTCCCATCTGACCCCTACAGCAATCACATTTAAGGATGAGGAGAGGACGACTCAGCCAAGGAAATCTCACTGCTAGTACACCATGGGCTGAGGCTGGGGCCAGAGCCCCTCACTTCTCAAGGTTGGGGGTCACAGCACACACCGTAGAGATCCCCACCTCCAGTGCTCCTCAGCCTTGGCCTCTGCCCAGAGTCATGCAAATTAAAGGACTTCCGGGCAACATCCATTCATTCCCTGGTCTCTATCCTCTGCCAGCCCTTGTGCTCCAGGGTATTTTTAGTTCTGTGCAGCCAGGCCTGGTGAGTGACTGGCAGCAGGCAGAGCCCACGTTTCCAAACCCTCTGTGTTGCTCCTGGCTCAGCATGAGAGGTGGCTAGGTCCTAGGAGGGGGCTTAGGCATACCTGGCACCCAAGCCCACAGCTGCCTCATTGTCCCTGGGGGAGGAGCTGGGCTGCTGCCACTGACCCGAGGCTGGGAGCATTCTTTCCTGTTGATTCATCACAGGGAATGTTTTGGGCCCAGCTGGGGTGGGGCAGGGGCACTGGGGGGACATCTTGGACATGAGCGGCCAGGAGTGGATGGCAGGTCCCTGGCAGCAGGGTCAGTTTGACCTGGCTGTCACCCAAGATCGAAAAGGTCCATCTTGACATCCTAGCTCTATCGCACTCTGCCTAACAGGGCTTATTTGCACATCTGCCTCCCACACCAGACCAGGAAGGCCCCCTCCCAGCGTCTAGCACTCCAGCACCCTGTCTAGCATGTAGGAGAAAATCAATAAAGGCCTGTGGGATGAACGAACCTTTGGAAAAACATTCAGGCAAGGTGGGGGCAAGAGGGGAACCAGGCTGGGCAGCTCTGGGCCTAGGGAGGAGACGGGGAGGCTGGAAGCTTCTGCCCATTTTACAGATGGGGCCAGTGAGACTCAGGGCAGGACCAGGTTTAGGGGAAAGAAACTGGGGCTGGGACTGGGGCGCTCAGTTCAGCTGATGGGAGTCCTCTCGGTCAGCCATGTCCACATTCTTTAACTCCATAGTCCCTGCCCCCTGCACTAATATCCTGCCCCTGAGCCTAGCAAGGGCCAGGACTGTATCATTCAGCTCTGTAAGGAGCGTCGTGGAGGAGCTGGATTCTCCCATTCCCTGTTGATTGCCTGCAGGAGCAAGTTATGTCACCTGAGCCTCAGTGTTCCCAACTGCACAATGGGCAGCAGAGCTTCACAATGGCGCGGGGGCGGTATTCCGTAAACCTCGGGGGACCCGCCTGTTCCTGCAGGAGAGCACCACTGTACAGTGCCACCTCGACCTCTCTGCACTGAGCCCTGACCTCCCCGAAAGGACGTCCACCTTGTCCTAAGTAACCGAGCTCGTGCGGTTCGGCCCCTGTGACAGCCTGGCGCCCCCGCGCGAAGGGCTCTGCACCGGGGCCCTGGCACCCACCGGGACTCGCGGACTGGAACTCTAGGTGGGCGTCATGATCTCGCTGGCAAAAGGGAAAAAACTGCGCCTGGGAGAGGGACTCCCGAGGCCGCCGCGGCCCTCCCTGCAGAGGCCGCCGCGGCCCTCCCTGCAAAAGCCGCCGCGGTCCCCGCGCCGCCCTTTCCCGGGAGCTCCTCTCCCCCTCCCCCGCGGCTCCCGCCCCCGGGACTTCCCGGGCCGCCGGCTGTGGCAGGGCGCCCCCGCCCCCTGGCCGGTGTTCCGACAGGGGGTGCCGCGCGGAAGGCCTGGCGGGCGGGGCGCCCGCGGACTCCAGGCCCGCCCGGGGCGGGGCCTGCGGAGCCTCCTCCGCGGCCAGCTGGGGGCTGGGGGACCGCGGGCGGCAGGCGAATAAAAAGGCCCCAGGGCGCCCGGGGAGGGAGCCCGTTAGCTCTGCTCCGCCGAGGCGCCGGACCGTCCACGCTCCAGTTGGTGAGCCCCTGCCTGGCCTGGCCCTGGCCCTGGCCCTGGCCCCTGGCCCTGCGTCTGCCTCTTGCTGTCCCGTTTGTCCTTCTGTCTCTGTGGGTCTGCAGGCCTCTAAGGGTTCCTGGAGGCTGGGCCTGGGGGGAGTTGGGGGTCCCATGGACCCTCAGCCCGGCCCTCCAGTCGCTCACCAACCTGCTTCCAACTGGACAAGTGGCCACGTTGGGGAGCTTGGCCCAAGGCCCGCCCTGGGTGGTGTGCCCAGGCCTCGGGGGTGCCTGCGTGTCTTGTTTGTGTACACGCCGTGTGTAACCATTGCTCTGCCTTCTCCCAGGGAGGAGACAGGGAAGGGGTAAGGCGGGTTCAGATGTCACACTTAAGACTTGGGGGACAAAGAGCCAGGGCTGATCTGGGCTCTCCAACTATCCAGACCAGATCTGATTATATTGGGGGTCGGCGTGTGACAGAAACATGGAAGGGAAGGGGGCCAGAAGACTTCAAGCCCCACATTTCTTGCCTGGAGAGGTGGAGCTCAGAGACCATTTGTTGGCACTGCTTCAGGTCACAGAGTCAGTTACCCTGGGGAGGCCACAGGGCTGAGGAGGCTGCTGAGAAGAGCTGCCCAACTGCAGAGAAGGGGGGCGTGATCCCAAAGTTGATGCACCCTCAGGACGTGACCCCCCATGCTCTCTCTTGAATACTCTTGGGCATTTGCCGTCTTCCAGCCCTCCCTACCTGTGCCAGGTCAGGCCAGTTCCCAGCATCTCCTGGCACACCTGGAGCAGGTGCCTCTGTGCCTCAAGCTGGCAGCGTCTTGGATCTGTGTGGCATTCAGTGAAGAGCACCCTGCCCGGTGCCCTCACACCACGTCCTCGGTCATAAATCCACCAGCAACAGGGTGGAATTTCAGTCGGCTCCCTGCCTTCCTTTCCTCCTCCCCCTCTTTCAACATCCATTCTTGGTGGTTTTGAGAGCCTGGCATCTAGCCAGGCTGCCTGGGTTTGAATCCTGGATGGGCAAGTTACTTGACTTCCCTGGACCTTCTCATCTGTAAAACGGAGATAAGTATTTAATCGGTATTTTTAAATGTATGATTATGATCCTCACTTACCTCCCTTCCTCCTTTTCCTCCACCTTCCTTCCCTCCCCTGTCCCCTTCTCCTTCATGTGGAAAAGGAACCGCCACTTTCGAGGCTGCTTCCTTCTCTGAGGGAGGATGCACAGCTGTTTTCAGTCTGGAAAGGAAGCACGGGAGGGGTCAGGGAGACTGCAGAGGTGAGAATGGGAAGGCCCCTGCACAGCCTCAGGGAATGGAGAGGGGAGCATCTGGGCTCTGTAGTGTGGGTGGATGGAAAAGGGGCAAATCTAGAGAAGGCTGCAAAGAAGAGTACCAAGGACTCACAGTTGAGATCGGACATGACCTCCATTTCCTTCTTTGTACAGAAAGATGGTGGGACCAATCTAGACCAATGTTTCTATGGTAGCTGTTTCAGTAGCTGCTAATAATAGTTCATTGTTGGCCAGGTGCAGTGGTTCATGCCTGTAATCCCAGCACTTTGGGAGGCCAAGGCGGGCAAATCACCTGAGGTCAGAAGTTCAAGACCAGCCTGACTGACATGATGAAATCCTGTCTCTACTAAAAATACAAAGAAATTAGCTGGGCATGTTGGCGCATGCCTGTAATCCCAGCTACTTGAGAAGCTGAGGCAAGATAATCACTTGAACCCAAGAGGCAGAGGTTGCAGCGAGCTGAGATCATGCCATCGCACTCCAGCCTGGGCGACAAGAGCAAAAATCCATCTCAAAATAACAATAATAATAATAATAATAGTTCATTGTTACTGAAGGCTTGCTAAGGGTTTAATGTTTCTTCATTTAATCTTTATAAAAATCCTATGAGGTAGTTGCTATTATTATCCCCACATTACAGAGGAAGACACTGAGGCAGCAAGAAACTAAATCACTTGCCCAAGATCACCTAGAAACGAACTGGTGGAGGCAGGATTTGAACCCAGGCAGTCTGACACCCAGCCTGTGCTCTCAAGCCCTGTGCTGCCACCTCCCATCCATGCATCCACAGATATGAATGAGTGCCACCTACACATTTGACACTATTTTGGGCACTGGGGACACAACACATCCCCACTCCCATGGAGCTTCATTCCCAGAACTCGTCTAGTGCACTTTTAGGAGCCCACTCCACCCAGCACTGCTGGCCAAGGCCGTTGAGAGGGAGTGGGCCAGAGGCCATCCATGGGAGTGGGAGCGGCAGGGGCCTGTGAGACCCTCCCGACTCAGGCAGATGAGCTGTATGATTCCCCAAGAGGAGCCATGGCCGTGGAAGAGGCAGGTCTCAACAGAACCAGCTTTCTTAGCCTGCCCTCTTCATCCACTGTTCCAGGTCGGCCTCAGCTCCCATCGGCAGCAGAGCCTCAGGGTGGAGGAGCTTCAGCATTGGTGGCTCCAGAGGTCTCTGACAGCCCTAACCAGTTGATTCTCTCCTCTACGCCTTTTTCCACCTGCTAGTCCCAGGGCCAAGGCTGCTGAGTGAGGGGGAGAGGACCTGCCCCCAGCCTCATCCCCTCTCTAAGGACCCAAAACTCATCTGATTACATCTAGGGCCTTCTGTCTATTCACTGCCTGAAGCCCTCCCCTGTCCCCTTGCTTCCTGCAGGGTGAAGGCAAACCCTCTGCGTGGTACACAAGGCCCTTCATAAGTGGGCCAGCCCGTTCCTCCATCGCTTTCCCCTCCAAGCCCCCACACTGTAGTCTGGGGGTAAGAGAAGGGCGCTTCCTGCTCTTGCACAAACTCACCTCTTTCCCTCTTTGCTCATCCTCGTCGCTCTACCTTGAATGCCCCTTTTCTCACTCAGGAGAACCTTATTTGTCCAATAAGGCTCAGGTTAAGTGTCCCTTCTTTGAAAGCCTTCCCTAATTCTTCTTCCCTGAGCTTTATGAGGGTAGGGAGGGTGTCTGGTGTCTTCATTTCTGTGTCCCAGCACCTGGCCTAATGACTGGCCTGAAGCAAGTATTCCAAAAATGTGTATTGAATCTGAAAGAATCATACACCTAGATGGACGGGAGGCTCTCATACGCTATCCAAGCTGCAGGAGGGATCAGATGATAAGTGGTTCCATCTCCTCACTTTAGAAATAAAGAGTCAGGACCTAGAGAGCTGAAGAGACTTGCCAAGCCACGCAGCCAATGAGGAGTAGAGTCCTCGATGCCCCTAATAACCCTTCCCGCTCCAGCCTTCCAGGTGCCTTCTGGGGTGAAGGCGGCATTTCACACATTTGATTAGGGCACTGGGAACAAAAGATGGTGACAGTGCCCCTGGGGTAGATATTCTTGACCTGAAGGTACCTTAGAGGATCCCACATGACTCAAAGGGTGGACCACCTCATCTACCTGCACATAAGACCTTAGGAATATAAAAGCCACTGTTTATTGTGTACTCACCAAGTGCTGGGACTTTACTAAGCACTTTTCATACAGTGTTTTATTTAAGCCTCAACAACACTGTGAGATGGAGATTACTATCCTCATTTTACAGATGAGGAGACTGAGACTCAGTGAGGTTAAGCTTAAACTTCTTCAAGGTCACATGGCGAATAAGTGGGGGGATTTGAACCAAATCAGCTAACCTGGCCCAGACTCAATTAATGCCACTATGTGTTCATGCACGCACTTGCACAGACACACACACACACACACACATACGCGTACACACATACACACACATACACACACACACACATTTGACGGGGGAGACTTCTATCCTTTGTCTTGCCAGCAGCTGCCAAAATTGCTGAAGAGGCCTGAGGTCTGGGTAGAGGTGGTGATCACTGTCATGTCTACTCATTCCTCAGGTATCTCGGCCTCCGTGCCCTTGAAGTCACCATGGGGAGGTCCCCACCAGCCACCCTCTCCCTGTTCCTGCTGCTGCTGCTGCTAGGCCAGCCCCCTCCCAGCAGGCCACAGTCACTGGGCACCACCAAGCTCCGGCTGGTGGGCCCAGAGAGCAGGCCAGAGGAGGGCCGCCTGGAGGTGCTGCACCAGGGCCAGTGGGGCACCGTGTGTGACGACAACTTTGCTATCCAGGAGGCCACAGTGGCTTGCCGCCAGCTGGGCTTTGAAGCTGCTGTGACCTGGGCCCACAGTGCCAAGTATGGCCAAGGCAAGGGTGAGTGACTGGTGCCGCCCAGCGGGATGGCAAGGAAATAGTAACAGTCTTCTCTCGGGGTGGGCTCACTGACACCCACCCATCCTTTAATACCCTGCTCACGTGACCTCCTCCATGAGGCATTTCCTGAGTGCCCCAGCTACATATGGCCCCTGCTCCCACCCTCCCATTCTCTCTTGTAATGAGGCTACCACTGTCACCACCACAGAACTCTTAAGTCCCTTGAACATAGCATTTGGCACACAGTGAGTGCTTAGAGAATGTTGAATGAAAAAATGGGCAAACAGGTGGGTCTGATGCTTACTGCTACCTGGCATTTTCCAAAAATAGATCCTGTAAGACCCAGTGCCCAAAGGAGGTCACAGGCAGGGTTATAGATACTAATTCCCCAGGAGACCCAACCTTCCTCCTCCCTGCCACTTTCTCCCAGGGTTTGGAAGAGGTGACTTGATAAGTGTGGGGTCCCATGCAGGAGGCAGAGCCTGTGACCTGCCTCTCTGTGCCATCTTTGAGCATTACCCCACTCCACAGGACCCATCTGGCTGGATAATGTGCGCTGTGTGGGCACAGAGAGCTCCTTGGACCAGTGCGGGTCTAATGGCTGGGGTGTCAATGACTGCAGTCACTCAGAAGACGTAGGGGTGATATGCCAACCCCGGCGCCGTCGTGGCTACGTTTCTGAAACCGTCTCCAATGCCCTTGGGCCCCAGGTGAGGAGGCTGCCCTGGTCTGAGTCAAGGTCTGGGTCAGAGGACAGAGAACCTCCCAGAGGATGAGCCTGAAGGAGAAGCGAGGGGAAAGGGGGCGACTTGCACTGAGCAGCCTCCCTGGGGCCCCGACCCCTGAGTGAGCCCACAGCAGGTGCACAGAGAGAGGGCCCCAGCCTGAGGCAGGCCAGAGGACCAGAGGACCAGAGCGGAACCCACTGGGAATCACAAAAGCTGTTCCCATAAGGGAGACAGCAGTGGGGTAAGGGGCTCCCTCATCCACGAGGCCTGGCCACAATTGCTGCCTCTTCCCAGCACAAACAACCCTGAGCTAAAAACAGCCCAAGCTGAACAACAGGAGCGGGCAGGGCAGGGCTCTGCTGCCAGGCAGCATCCAGCCTCAGCACAGCCGGCCGCGGCCACTGAATGCAGCATGTTGTAAGGGGGCTCCATACTGGTCTGAGTCATCCCAGGGCTAGGGCTGGGGGTCTTGTGGGCCAAAGGATCCTGCTGTGGCCACAAGCAGCTGGTCTGTGCCCATCTCAGCTCTCCCAGGGTGGCATGGAGAAGGCCCCTCCATGCCCAACGGAAGCCTCCCAAACTCCAAGGGCTCCTATCCTGATCCCAGAGAGGGCCAGATCTGCCTAGTTCTCTCCAGTTTGACAAAGTTGAGGAACTGAGGAAAAGGGCTTAGACAAGCTGAGGTTCTGCCTTGCACTTACTATGCCTCCACCTCTCTGGGCCTCAGGTTCCTGGCCTGTTCAATGACGGGGCTGGGTGGGATGGTCTCTAAGAGCTCCAAGCCTTGGTCTTCCTGCACAAAGATCCGCAGCAAACTAACTGGAGGAGCAGGAGTCCCGAGGTCCCCAGGTAACTTTGCACCCTGCAGGGCCGGCGGCTGGAGGAGGTGCGGCTCAAGCCCATCCTTGCCAGTGCCAAGAAGCACAGCCCTGTGACCGAGGGAGCCGTGGAGGTGAAGTATGAGGGCCACTGGCGGCAAGTGTGTGACCACGGCTGGACCATGAACAACAGCAGAGTGGTGTGCGGGATGCTGGGCTTCCCCAGCGAGGTGCCTGTCGACAGCCACTACTACAGGTAGGAGGGCGGCTGGCATAGGGCCCACCGGAGGCAAGGTTGTGGGCACGGGCTGAGTGTGTGTGCTCGTGCGTGCACTCGATGTAGGGTGTGTGCATGAGCCTGAGCGTAGACTTGCGTGAGGGGCAAGTGAGCGTGCACACAGGTGAGTGTGTGATGTATGTGGCATGTGGCACCTTGCAGAGTTCAGCGGGGACTGACTGGCGGTGGTGGTGTCTGCGGCAGGACATCCAGCAGGTGTTGGGATTGAGGGAGGGAAAACAGGCCCTACTGAGCAATGTGCCCGGATTTCCTGCTTCATGGGTGCCTCCAAATAATAAACAGGAAAGTGAATGAGGAGGACCTTCAGGATCCTGGAAAATACCTAGAAACAGTCAGAAAATAAACACTGCACTTTCAAATTATGTGAACAGAACTGACTAGGTACAGAAGGCCCCCCTCAGTGAAAACAATTGAACATAAAACCAGGTGTCCCTGGTTAAAAACTAGACTTTCCTGCAAATACTTTCAGTGACACCCACACAGTTTAGGCAAACTGTTCTGGCCTCAGCTCAGCCAGTGACTGGTGGTGGGCTCTGGGCAGGGCCTCTGGGCCTCCATCCTCCATTCCGCTGTCAACATCCCAACTCTTCCCTCCTGAATATCCTCAGCTCTGATCCAAGCCAGGCTGTGACTGGGTTGCCTGTAAGCGAGGCGTGGGGTGGGGGTCCTGGAAAGAGGAGACGTAGAAACATTCTGTCGGAACCATGGCTGAACTGTCATAGCTTATTGCATCAGCAAGTAAAGGACAACCACAGTCACAGTTCTGCCAGATCCGTGTCAGGGAAGACTTGTGTGTTTCTCATCAAGGGAGAAATCTCCTGCAGCATGTCTGAGTCATCTGCCTCATCCACCCCAATCAGTTTTGATCCTGCTTCCCTTAGGGGTTAGAAGGCGCTCACTGCAGTGTCCTTGTGTCTCTTAGAGGACCCCCGTCCTGAGGAAGCAGGGGTGGTGGTCAGACCTCAGCTGCATCCTTAGGGATCCTGGGATGCGGCCTGACTCCCCCTGCCTGGTAATTGCACACCTGGGTCTCGCTGACTCACCTGCCACCCATGAAGAGGGCAGGGCTGATGATAGCCTGGATGTCCCTGGGTGGGCCACCCCACCAGCAAAGCCTTCACCTCCCACGTGTCCCCAAGGGGCCCTTCTCTTGTGCACTCCCTAAATGCTCCCTTTCCTCTGGACTTGGGAGAGGGCAAGCCTGAGCCCCCTGCCCCACTGTAGGACCGGGTGAGGGACCTTGCTTGCCTTCCTTATAAAATTATTTGTGAGATGGCCACCCCATCAGGGCTTCGGTGAAGCTCAGGATTGAAAGAAGATTTGTGAACAAGTTTACAAACTGTAAAGTCCTGTGCAAACTTAAGGACAACTATGAGGAACCAGGTGACAGGGGTTGGGACTTCCATGCCCCTTCTACCTCCTGTTTTCTCCCATAACAGGAAACTCTGGGATCTGAAGATGAGGGACCCTAAATCTAGGTGAGGAGCGGCACCCTAGAGGGAGGAGGCAAAGGGTTGTGGCATGAAGGGCCTCCTTCCCCTCCCCTGCCCTCCCTCTCCATCCCCTCACATTCCCTCCCCTTCCCTCCCCTCCACCTTGGCCTCCCTTAGTCCTGAAGCTCTTCCCTCAGCCCTTCCTCCACCCTCAGTCTCCCTGTCCTCTAGGCTGAAGAGCCTGACGAATAAGAACTCCTTCTGGATCCACCAGGTCACCTGCCTGGGGACAGAGCCCCACATAGCCAACTGCCAGGTGCAGGTGGCTCCAGCCCGGGGCAAGCTGCAGCCAGCCTGCCCAGGTGGCATGCACGCTGTGGTCAGCTGTGTGGCAGGGCCTCACTTCCGCCCACAGAAGGCAAAGCCACAACGCAAAGGGTCCCGGGCAGAGGTGAGCCCCAGGGGCCCTGCACCCCAGCCTGGAGGCACAGGCGGGACCCTGCCTCATGGGGGCTGGGGGGAGGTCCAGGACACGCAGGAGAGAGGAATCAGACTGGGAGGAGGAGAGTGAATCACAGAACTGTAGAACCTTGGAATGTATTAAAAGGGATCATTTATAGCCCTACCATAAATGGAAAGCTGACATCACCGCCTTGAATAGAAGGCGACCATAAAAACAGTAATTAAATCCCAACTACATTCCACTGAGGGCCAGTACTGAATCTGAGCCTGGTCCTTTGATGAGCAAGTGCTCGTGAGGTGGTACAGTCAGCTCAGCGCCGCACTGAGATGGCCTCGTGAGGTGGCACAGTCAGCTCAGCGCCGCACTGAGATGGCCTCGTGAGGTGGCACAGGCAGCTCAGCGCCGCACTGAGATGGCCTCGTGAGGTGGCACAGGCAGCTCAGCGCCGCACTGAGATGGCCTCGTG
>CAUYLG010075359.1:0-80212 GCA_963573385.1 Cacajao melanocephalus | reverse complement strand
TTCCGGGGGGGCGTCGTTGGGGGTCTGTTTCTACAACCACCTTTTACCCCCCCCCCCACACAAAACCCAAAAAACCAAAAAAAAAAAAAAAAAAAAAAAAAAAAAAAAAAAAAAAAAAAAAGGTACAGAGATCCAGTAAGGTAGTAACTGAAATATTATTGCTCATGTACTACAAACAGAAGGACAACAGTGAATTAACTAGGAAGAGATACAATGAAGTAGTGGCGGCTGAAACAAAACTAAACCAGTTTTTATGGATAATGGAAGGGTAATATGTAAAACAATTAGCACCAAAGTTTCAAAAAAGTCCTAATAAAGAGGAGAAAAAGAAGTGGGACAGGGAGAAAGAGAATCCAGGAACAAATTTTGTTCTTGAGGAAGTTATTTTGGTGCGAAAGGCTTAGGTATATTTGCTAGAAGAAAGTTAAAATGAAGTGAAAGTTTGGGCAGAAGGAAAAAATAACTTGATGGAGTGAGAATCAGAGGAAGTAAATGAAAACATTAGAACAAGCAGCTAGATGCAGGAAAAGACACAGCAATAAAGTGAGTTTTTTATATTTGATGATTAGAAATATATCTCTCACACTTCCTCATCAACCTCATAACCACCAATATTTATTCATTTCAACATCAAGATGCATACACTATACAATTATCAGAACTATTATTAACATGGAGACAAGCTAAATTTTTGAAAAATATAAACTATGTTTTAAAAGACAAATATTGCTAAATCTATTCACAATCTTCTTTATCTGGCCTTGAATGACTATGCACTGTCTAACCAAGCTGACCTAAGGGGTTGACCTGGTTTTGAACTGAAGTAGCCAAATTCTTGATTGATTTTTTTTAAAGCAGGCTCTAAAAATTTTTACTTAAAGGATTATATTTCTAGAATATTACCACTGTGTTGCACTGAACAGTTGTTACAGAAATTTCTTCTTTCTTCCATACTGATTATAGAAATAAGTATTTCTTCTAAAATGTAAACTTTTATTTATATAATGACATGAAATCAAAAAGTCTAGAGTCCAAATTTTGTCCACAACTACACCTTTAAAAACAATATATTAAATTTGTTTTACTAGTGGGATTTTTCAATTTTTGATGGACTTTTATAACAGAGTGAAGCCAAAAGATGAATCAATGCCTATTCTATATTAAACAGATGTTTTTGTCATCTAATTTTTTCATTACTATAGAACAGAAGGCTCCATTAGAATCACTCCCTCAAGCCCCACATGTCAAGGAACTGAAATATTTTCTCTTCCGTGAGTAATGTCCTCACAAATTATGTATTTAATAATAGTCTCCAAATGTTGTCTTATTTTGCTTTCTAGATGGAATAAAGGGAAATCAATAGAAAAGTAAATTATCCCAAGAAAACACCAAGATAAGCATTTGCTAGTAAAGACACAGAAAAGCACTCAGAGATGAAATTTATAACTTGGCAGACAAGACACCTGAACATGACATTTTTAAAAGACATGATTCAGTGCACAGGTTTATAAGCAACATTATTAATGCCTCCAAATGAAAATAAGTAAGACACTGCTATGACAGAGTAGCCTATATTCTTCACATTACAATGTTATCTGCTCAATTTCCTATAGGGAGTGCTTAAGATTGCATTACAAAATGGTAATTTCTAGGTAGAAATCCGACTGGGAAAGGATACACCCATAATTTTAAGCAGACAATACATCTAAAAAATTGTATCAACCTATGAATTATAAATTCTCACATTTAATCAATGGAGAAATGCATGTCTCACTGTATTTTCTAACTGCTGTATTAATCTTCTACATCTCAATGTAGCAAGACAGCCAAATTAAACATTTTTCTAGACATAGTCATATATTTAGGGTTTCAACTAAAATTATTCCTATCTTAGAAAACCTAAAGTCTAATTAATGATACTCTTAGGGCTGACATTCACCATACCATCTTAACACATTTTTTTAAGCACTTAAATGAAAAATTTAAATTACTCCACCTATTTTGTCATGGAATTGAATTATTCCAACTGGGTAACAACAAATTTACACAGAAATCAGTGATGTGGGATTTTAGTAAAATCAAAAGATAAAATACATGATTGAACAATGTTGCCTAAATTAAATGATATCTCTTACTCTGTCAAAGATTGACAGAATATGCTAGAATATGCTTTATGGTAAATATTTGTAAACCAATACTTAGAAATGTCTTCATTTTCATATTCCCGTTATAAGAAAGAAGTTTAGTTTTCTTTTTTCAAAGCTTTCAACAAATCTTTTTATGACTCTTACCATTTAAAAATTCCTTCAAAAAACATAAATACCCTCCTATTGAACAGTTTCCATAAAAACTATAAGGCGGATAATTCATTGATTATAATAAGAAGAATAACTTTTTTGCTAGGGCTAAACCAAAAAGACACAGAACAACAACCATTTACTGGTTAAAATGATAAATTAATTTGCATAAGGTGGTCACATGACCTGTATGATAATAAAAACATCACCTTCCTCTAAAATTTTCAGTCCTACTTTCTTCAAATTGAGTTGTAAACAATGTCTCTTTTTGGTGTAAGAATGAAAACAGACACACTAAACAATTCTAAGTTAAGTGCTTAAATCTCGTAACTTCTAAAGTCATTTTTCACACCAAAAAACAGGGGAAACACAGAAAACATCTGTTGTAAGCCACAGAGCAACACAAAAGAGGTATACACATGAATTGACTTAATTATTAATAAATGATACAGATTAATTAAAACACTAAATGTTGGTTCATCAAATTTCTTCACAATTAAAAATCACTTAATCATTATAATTTTCTACATATTGTTTAAAATGTTGGCGGTGAGTGGCTCCTAACTTAAGTACAAAATTTCAACAAAGAAAAAGAAGCCAAACAAAAAGGTTACATACTATATTATTTCATTAATGTAACATTCTTAAAATGATAATATTATAGAAATAGAGAAAAAATCATAATTGCCAGGGATTAATGATATGGAGGAAATAGGAGGGAAGTGGGTGTGTCTATAAAATAACAACGTGAGGGATTCCTGTGGTGATATAAATGTTCTGTATCTTGACTGTATTAACGTCAATATCCTTGTTGTGATATTGTACTATGGTTTGGAAGACATTACTATTGGGGAAAACTAGGTAAATATTACACAGAATGTCTCTATTATTGCTTATAATTGCCTATGAATCTATCTAAAATTGTCTCAAAATAAAAAGGTTAATTTGTTTAAAAAAAAAAGAAAGAAAATGTATTGGTAGTTTTATTGAATTAACAGACAAATGAATGATTTAAAATGTCTCAACAATCAAGAATCTGCCTAAGAAATGTCTTCTGTGATACTACCAAACAATGGGGGTGTTTGTTTAATATATATTCTACTTAGTATAGCATTACTGACAGAAGCAAAATTAATTGCTTGAAATGATTTAAAATACGTATTTTATAACTAGTAAATCAATAGCTAACAATGTTTAACAGTGGGGTAGAATTATTAAATTCTAAGAGAAAAAAATGCTGTGGAAATTATTTTTTGTTATTCTGAGATACCTATGCAATTAAGTAGGAAAATAATAAATGACAAAACTATCATTTTTTGATGATATGAGCACTTATGTGACAACTTAACATATCAGCTGAAAATCCATGGGAATATATAAGAAAGTACTCATACTAAATAATGAAAATGTTTTCCTTTCCTATATGCACCAGTTAGGTATTAAAAAAAAAAAATCCATTCATTGCAGCCATGAAAAATATAAAGTATACCAAAATCGAATTAACAAAAAATGTGGAGGGCCAATATGAAGCAACACACATAAACATTTACACATGATTAGACAGAAATATCAAATACAAGATGAATAGATGGGAAAATACATGTCATGTTGCATAATGCATCATTCTGATTATAAATATGACAAATCTCCTCAACCTACTAACCTAATGTTAATATCCAATTAAATGCCAAAATTTGTAAATATATCTTAATATTTTCAGCATTTCACTTTTATTTTTAAAAAGTACATTAAAATTTCAGGTGACTTCCATATTAATAATAGTACTGAGTATTTACACATATAAGGAAGCTGATCATAAATTCAGCTAATATACTAACATCTTGGGTTTAGTTGCTATTTTTAAAGTTTAATTCATATTGATAAGAATTTACAAGTTAGCCTTTCTGTGCCTCCTTTTCAGTGATTCCATAAATGGTTGTTATGAAAGAAACTGCAGAAATGCAAAAAGCTGTCCATCATACTTAAAGGTTAGGTTAGCACTTGTCACAATCTATGTGTACTTAAGGATCAATATATGACCAACAATCTTGCCTGGCTCTCCTCCTGTGGATTATTTGATTCAATGGCTTGCAAAGCCTGTCTTTGTTTTGTGTTGCTATAAATGAATATCTAAGACTGGGTAATAACTTATAAAGGAAAAAAAGGTTTATTTGGTTCATAATACTATTGTCTGGAAAAGTTCAAGACTGGGCATCTGGTGAGAGCCTCAGGTTGCTTCCACTCATGGTGAAAAGCAAAGGGGAGTGTTGTGCACAGACATCACATGGTAAGAGGGGAGGCAAGGGAGAGACTGGGGAGGTGCCAGGTTCTTTTTAACAACCAGGTCTCAAGGGACCCAGTTGAGTGAGAACTCACCCCGGGGAAAGGTCATTAATTCACTTACGAGGGATGCACCCCCATGACCAGAACATCTCCCATCAGGCCCTACGTCCAACAATGGGATCAAAGTCCAACATTAGCCTTGGGGGACAATCATTCAAACTTTTGCAGCCTGTCACTAGTTCAGTTCTTCCACTTAGACATGTCTTTGCTCAAAAAGATATGGCCAGAAAGAGAAAGCAGCTCTCAACCTTATTCCTCATACCACACTCCCCAACATGGAAATTTCTGGCACTCTTCCATTAAACCTGGCACTCTTGACTAAATCTAGATTGTAAACATTGTTTACTCTGGGCTAGTGTCATGTTTTGCAACTATTTTTAACTATTAACTTGTTTGATAAGCAAACAATAAACCTTCATTCCCGACGTTCAATTTTCTCACCCTTAGTTGAGAATTCTTGCCCAAGGCCTACTGAGCTGAATTGCTGAATGCTCCAGATGATATTAAAGAGTAAATAGCTAAGATTCATTACATTGCATCACAGTTGTCCAACATTCAAGACGAACATTTGATTGCCAGCATTTTTGATCACCAGATCCTAAGTTAATTTTTAAAAAAATTATTATTACTATCATTATATGTATCACTACATATAATGACATATAGGTGTAATGATGTATAATGTAATGATGTATGATGTAATGATGTATAATGATGACAAGTGGCCTTCCCTAGTCCAGAAACTTTTTTTTTGGTTTGTACTGGATATTCTTTTTTCAGTAACACTTGTTGGTAACATTAATGGAGCATCATAATAAATTAATTAAACAGATATTTATGAGGATAAAAGACAAATAGTAATATTCATTAAATAATGTTCTAAAACAAACTTTTAAAATTTTAATAAAGCCCTTTCATTAGTAACAAATCCATGTTCATCCTAGCAACATCATGATTTAACAGCCTTAATCATATCCAATTCAAGCTAAATCTTTATAGACTGAAAATCGCAGCCTTGTCACTATGTAAGCATATGAAAACCATGTTTTTCCTGAGCCACTTCAGTTTGCTCTCCTTTGAACTATCTTCCTGCCTTAGATCACACACATCAGCAACAAAAGCACAAAATGCCATCTCCTCTGCTGCCTCTCAAGCCATCTGCAAATAAAATGGTTCTGAATGAATCAACCCCATGGATTCATGAATCATCTGTTTACATTTATTAAGATAAGAGCGAACAAATGATAACAAAAAGTGTATTAACTAAATGATGAATATGCTACCAGAAGCGGCACAAGATATCAATGAAATGTCAGGAAGGCAATACGGGAATATGTCTTACCTGTCAAAAGTTATTTCCAAAATAAATGAACCTTAGGCAGCATGGCCAATGCTTTCATTTTGGCTGTCTTAATGATCAAAGCACATCATTGTATGATGAATTCAGCTGTTTCAATCACAATGAGGGCCAAAATGAATGGATTAGATGTTCAGCTGTCCTGATCATCCAAAGGAAATAGATACAGTCTCAAAGATTTAAAAACAAAATGCTATGATCTGGAGATATCTGAAAGGGAATAAAATTGTACCTTCGTATGCAACAAACAGCCCATAGATTATATCCAGTCTACCACTTATATTCACTCTCTATCAAGTTATCTGAATCTGGATCTCATAATTGGGACAACAGTAATGCTATTTTTTAAAAAAATCACTAAAACTTACTGAACCCTCAATAAGTACCATGCATAAGTATAAGTGTTCTATAGGTTTTTAATTCATTCACTTCTCACAATAATCTTCTGAGAAGAGTATTAATATTTCCCACATTTCAAAGATGAGAAAACCAAGGCAAAAGTTCACATTTGCAAGCCGTGTACCTAATAATTGTGCAAGGCTACACAGCTAATAATTGACTCCACCATCAAACCTCAATCCTTTCAGTAATAAGATTAAAATATTTAGTTGAAGTGAATATTAAACTACAAATTAACATATGAAGGCAATTTCTATTTATGTTGTTGCAAACAGAACAAGAGCAAGCTTTTTAATTCTACTAATTAAATCATCAAAAGTAAGTTTATAGTGTATTTCATTATCTTAATGCCAATAAGGCAATGTTGTATGTTAATAAAATAATATACACTAATAACACACAGTCAACTTCAAATTATCTAGGACAATGAGGAATAAGAATCATCTGTAAACCCAAACCCAGGTAAAACTAAATTATTGTCAACTCTCAATTATCAAACCATACATAAATTATGAATAAGACAGAGGGGAAATCTGGTGTTCACTTGTTTCTCCAGCAGCCCTTAAAATTAAACAGCTTCTTACTGATGGACCATTTGGGCTTAAAAGGGGTTCAGTCAAGTGTTGGGGCTGAGTCCCTTGGGAAACGTAAAGAACTCCTCCCTTCCTCAATCAGAACAAGTACAAGGTCTCTGCAGTGTGCTGGCCATGATTAATCAGCAGAGCAGTTACAATGCCCAGAATTATTGACAATTGACTTGACCCAATTACCTGATTTTGACTGTAAGTGGAGTGGAATAATAATGGGGGAAATAATTTAAGCCCTTGGCATAGGAAAGGCCTTTCTAACAAAAGCCAGACTCATAAAAAAAAGAAGTAATCGATAAACCTAATTACTTAAACCTCAATTTTCTGTATGGCACAAAACATCATAAACAAAATTAAAAGATAAATAAGAAACAGAAAATATTTGTAATTCTTATGACATATCCAAATTTCCTAATATATAAAGAACTCATACCAATAAATAAGAAAAAGATTAAAAAGAGAAACAAGGAAAAGTATATGGCGAAGTTGGGTTTTTTTGCACACACACATACACACACACATACATACACTATATATATATGTATGAAGGAGGTATTGATTTTGGGGTCTGAAAACCTAATTATTTTAATTAAATTTTTAAATAGTTAAAACATTCATATATATATTTATATGTAAATAATGTATATTTATATTTTTATATATGGCTCCTAAGCACATTAAATAATACTCTACATTACCCATAATAAGGGGAATGTACATTAAAATTATATTGATATATCACATAGGCAAAAAACCAGTAATTAAAAAAAATTATTACAGTATTGGTTGGTTAAGTTTTTTTTTTGTTTTTTTTTTTTTTAAATGAGAACTATCTTTTCTTGCTATTGGGACAATAATTTCTATAACTCCTAGGAAGAAAACTTTGGCAAAATCTAAAAAATTTATAGGTGCATATACTTTCTGATGCAGTGAGTTAAATCTAGGAATTTATTTTACTGATAATTTTGTATACTTTCAAAAGGACATTTATACCAGATTATTCACCACAGAACTATTTGCTACATTAGAGGGACTGAAAACCATATAAATGTTTATTAAGAAGGAAATGGATAAAGTATACTCAATTCACAAATTGAATATTATATAGCTACAATAAAGAATGAGGAAGTTTATTATGTATTGATATCAGAATGTATAATATGCTACTATTCACAAGATAAGCATGTATTTGCTTTCATGTGCTTAAAATTATGTCTGGAAGATTTTTTTAAAAACTAGTAATTTGGGGGTTTCCTGTGGAGGAGAGCTAGGAAGCAGAAGGACTTTTACTAAATATCCTTTTTAAAATTTCTGAATATTAAACTATGTGATTGTTTCAACTATTTAAAAATTTAATTAAAAATAATGTGGTTTTCAGACCCCAAATCAATACCTCCTTCATTCACTGATTGGGGACTGAGACTCGCCTTTAGTAAGACAGAATTTAAAGTCACATTTCTCTTTTCTAACAGTGTTACAGATCTTAGCAAAAGACCGTTAAGGAGAAGTAAAACATTTTTTCGATATATATTTGGCCAAACATTCTTTTTAAAATACACTTCAATTCTCCAAAAGGCCTCTGATGGTCCATCACTTGGTTATACTTGCATAGAAAACAGCATTTTAGCATCACCTGAGACAAATAGGGACTAGGTGAACCTGTCTGTCTCAGGTGAATGTATTGCAGTATGTCTTGGAGAAAGTTTCCTTCAGTAATAATATATTTATCTAAAAGTTTTAACAAGAGTTATGTAATAATCTGAAAACAAATGATACAACATATAATGAAAGCTAACTTACATTCTTTTCATAGACAGAACTGTAGCAAAAATGATCCTAGAAATTAGAGTTCAAGATGAATCTCTTGCAGGCAATAAAACACATATGCAGCAGAGGAATGATCAGGTGGTGGAGCTGTATAATAAATTAAGCTCCCAATAAATTAATTGAACGATTATGAAATATGCTGACCAAAAGTGGAAATCCTAATTCCCTGCATTTATTTCATGAAGGTTCAGGATATCTTTACCTTATCTGTAAATCAGCAATTGTAGGGTTTACCTGTCTACATGTGTCTTAAAAATAGCACCAAGAACACTATATTAACTCCACTAAATCACTTTATACCAATACAGTTATTTAGAGAAATAAAATGTAATCATTCTATTTATATGGATTACATTTGTTTAAACTGCTATTTCTGTGTTCCCTTTACATTGCTCAGAAACAGTCACATTTTAAAATTTGCTTTGTACCCTACTAAGCTACTACGAAGGAAATGCATATTTTCCTTTCTAAGAAACTCAAAGTGAATTTATTTAGAACTAAACTAAGACCTTCTCCTTCTCTATCCTTTACTTCTAAGAGAATTGTTTGTGTTTTTGGATTCAATAAAGGTTTATCTGACCTTTAGCTGTCTGCAATTATTTTTTTAACCTCCTTTTTCTGGATTATTCAACTGTTTAATATATTCCCACAGAGTCTCTTGGCCTTTCAAAGTTTAAAAGACCTATCAGAAAAGAAGTTTGTGATATGCCATAATTTTACAGGAACAAACAAAAGGTCAAAGAACCTGAGCCCAGAGATGACAAGATGGTTCACTGGTAAATCAATACCAGGCTTTGTGTTGACCATGGCAAAAGATTTATGAGCAAAGGGCAAATCATTTAGAGGGTTCAGGGATACCCTGCACTTGTCTAACACTGCTCTTCCTGCTCTTTTACCTCACCTGAAAATCCAATTGTTCCTCAGCATAAATATAACAAAAATACAAGTTTAAAGTCAAATTCTAACACTTAAAATATTTTAAATGCAAGTGTTTCCATAGATTTTCAATTAAATCAAGAAAGTATACATTATGTGAATAATATTGACATTAGAATGGCCTCATGGTTCAATAATTAGTGAATCCAGCTTCCATTTGGGTATAGATAACACCTTGACATTCCTCCAAAGCAATCTCTGGAAAATGAGTGTGTAGGATTAAGTGCACCACCAAATAAGCATGTGCCTACCATTAGTGAATTTGAAGAGATATGACTATAACTAAGGTAATTCTGTTAAATTAAAGATCACTCTAATATCAATTTTAGTCCAGTAGATTGAAGAAAAATGTTCAAAATTTGATTTGGTTAGAATTCCTAAAGTTCTACCTTAACTTTTACTTCAAAATAAGTCATTGAGTGTACACATATCCTATTCTTTTGCTGCCTAATAAGTAGCCACTAACTACTGTGAATATCATGAATTCAGATGTGCTGTAAGTACAAAATATGCACAGATTTTAGAGATTTAATATGAAAAGAGTGTAGATCTCATTAACATTTTTAAGTTGTTTATACACCTTAAAGTGCTCACATAATAGATATTGAGCTAAATGATAAATATTCTTTAAAATGATTTTACCTTTTTCCTTTTCCTTGTATGGTTGCTATGATTTAAAATTATACATGTGGCTCATATTTGTAGCTTACATTATATTTCTCTTGTATTTTATATGTATGTACTTTAGTGTGTGATATATACGTGTTCCTAATGAAAAGAAAAAATGTTTCTTGCAAAGAAATTATAAAAAATATTTTCATAAAGCATACAATATTTTTTTAAAAGGCCACTCTCAATACTATACAAGCAAATGCTGCCTTTGAATGGCACAGGTTCAAGAATTGGTCACTAGAAGCTAAGCCTAATGCCCATAAAGTCTGGCGAGCCCCCAGAGGGGAAAGTGATAGCATGTCTACCTGTTTTAATCCCCCAGTAGCACAAGCAGTTGCTCTGGAGAAGTGCAATAATCTGCCTTTCCAGATAAGGTAATACAAGTGATTATGAAGAAAAGCTTTGAAATCCACGCAGTAAATCATTTTTAAGAACAATGTGTTCAGAATTCTCGAGACTAATAACTTATTTTTCCTGTACTCTGGTAGTGTTCTCTACTTTGTTGGTTTGTAGAGGTGGCCTTGGAGACTCTGAAATAGTGAAACCTGGTTTATTTTTATATGCCATTTCAACTACACACATAAATTAGCCCCAAAGATATTTTTTTCCTCTGCCAATTGCCCTAAAATGAGGCTTCTCGCCACTAAACACTAGGGAGATGGTAAGAAAGATATAAATGTAAAATCTAATGTGTAATCTTTTTTGTAATTACAAACAAAACTGCAACATGGAGTTTTTGTTAAGTCACCACGTAGTCAGAACAAGTGAAGTTCCAGTGGCACTTTCCTTCATGAAGCCAAGACAAATATAAAAAACAAAGGCTGTTATTTTTGTCCAGATGTATTCTTGGAGGTAAATGTCAAATTTTACTAAAATGACCTATAGTCTTATAAATCACCATTCATATTTTTTTTACTGATAATTTAATCGCAATTAAAAGGGATGCAAATCTTCCCCAGACCTCAACTAAGCCAAAGTCCACTCTTAGACATTTCCCTGTGAGTCCAAGTCTTCTCACCAGTTAAGATAATCAATACCATTTTTAGTTTTGATGATTACGGCTTTTCAAATTATATTTTATATAAGAAAAAAGCCTTTAAGTCTATTGAATATATCACTTTATAAATACAATATTTGAAAATATAATCTTTGATTCAGACATGCCACCACTATCAGATCATTTCCAGAATACCAACACAAGATTTTAGTGTTTCTTTTCTGCTTTTAATTGTTCTATATAGACATGTCTACACTATGTTCAAATGTAGTTAAATATCATCTGTTGACTCCTGACATTATGCTGTTATTACCTTAAAATGGAAACATTCATTTAAAGTATATAAGTGGTGTACTTTTAAAGAACCTTTCTGTGGTTTTCCAAAAGCATTCCAAAGAGGTTACTTACGTTGCTTTGAAACTGGTTTGAGTTATGGGAAGGCCATAGCCTCAGACCAGCAGCTGAGACAGCAAAGGAGATGAAAGTTTTTAGCTTTCAGATCCAAGGGGAAACACAGCTGCTACAGCTGGCCTACTCAGATCTCAACACTTAGTACAATGATGGAGAAGGCGATAATGCTGTGTCTCAGCTTGAAAAGTGCATTAATAAAAACAATCCTTAAATAGAACAGGGAAATCGATTAATCAAATCTAGCCTCCAGGCTGCAAAATGAAATGATTTTTTTAAAGGCAAGGGAAGGGGAAATCCTCTTAGATTCTTAACGATATCCACTCCTGAGGCATTATCTTGACTAAATGAAATCATATGGAGGATGGAATATAACTTCTTAAGAAACCAAGTTTACCTTGGACAGGTACTTCTAAAGTTTCAACTTACTGTAATAGAAAACGGAAGTTTGGCAAATGTGTATCTTGCAAAATAGGTGCCAGAAATGTCTCGGGCCACCGTTTGTTTCTTTTTAATAGTTACACTGCAGAACACATGTGCAAAGCTGGTAGATTGTAGAGATTAACTCTGCCAGCATGTAGAATACCTGAAGTTGCACCTCAAAACAGTTGTCTAAGGAAGGCAAACATGCCTCCAGGAACCTGTCAGGGAAGCTATGCCAAAATATCTGAATGGAGCGCTTCTCCAAAATAATTATAAATATCAGAAAAATGTAAGACTTCTCTTTCTCAAGTAATAACACCTTCCTTCGAAGGACTTCAAAGTTCTAAACAGCCATTATCTTATTAACCTTAACAACCCAGTCAGTGAGGAAAGAGAGTGGTATTATTATACCTATTATTACAATTATTTTAAAGATAAGGACCCTTATTTGCTAAAGCCATATAACTTCTTCAAGGCCACACAGCAAGTTAAGGTGGAAATAAACCAGGGCAGCTCATCTTGGTCTAGAAATTCTTCAGCATTCATTTGCAATGAGTCAGGCTTTCAGGTAAAGTGAAAAGTTAAGTAACGAAATGTGTGACACTTTATACACATACAGTGGTTTTACTAAGCATAGCAACAGTGCATTTACAATAAGAGAAATATGACAATAGGCTATACAAGTTATTAGGTAACTAATAATCCTGACTTTTTTTTCCATTTTTTCCTGTGAAAAGGTAACACAAAACCAAACTGTGTACCTTGGTGCCAAGAACACTGTTACTATTCTGAAACTGCAGTAACACCGAGGACACAAGAAATATTGTTTTTTTAAATAGTTTCTCAACAACCAAGGAAATATGTTAGTTAAAACTGGCCTATTAGCTATCTTAAAGAGCAAAACAGATGCTTATTTACTTATTTATTTACCTATAAAAGTAAAATTTTAAAGAGTTATTATATCACAACTTCACTAGAAATACTAGATTGGTGCAATAGTAATTGCATTAATGGCAAAACCAAATTACTTTTGCACCAACCTAATATTTTCATCCAATTGATCATTCATTTGACTACATTTGCTCTAGGTCTTAAGGGTAAGGTAGTGAACAATGGAGTCTCTGCTGTCTTTGTGATGAGTACTGAGTCGAAAAATTAAAGCAGGGTAAAGGGGTGAGAAAGTATACGATGTGCAGGTGTATTTAATAGGAGGTCAGGGCTATTTAATAGGAGGTCAGGGCATTGTTTTGGCAACTCTTGTACAGCACAGACCTTAGGGAAGGGAAGGGCCAAGTGGGCATCTGGTGATGGAAGGGTCCATGCAGAAGGTGTCCTGCAAGTCTAGAGAAAAGTGAGCCACTGTGGGAAAAATGAGGTCAGAGAGGATTAGGATGGGGGAAGGAGGACAGTGATCATTATCAGGTTTGTAATCCCAGAGATCTTGGCTTTGACATAAAGTGAGATTTTATGTCAATGTCTGCCTAATCTCCAAGAGTTTAGAGTAGAACATGACCTGACCTACATTGTAGAAGCATTGCTCCAGCTGCCTTGAGAAGAAAAGAAGGCATGGGGGCTGGGCAGCATAGGAAGCCAGGTAGAAGCTCACTTAAGTGGTTATTGCATTAATTTTAAGGTAAAGATGATGGTGTCTCGGTCTATCACAGTAACAGTGGTGGATAAAAAAGATGAGAGACTGGACATAGGTATGTTGAAAGTAGAGATGGCAGAATTTTCCCATAGATTGGATGAGGGGCATGAAAGGAAACAGAAGAGTCAAGGGTGGCATCATGGCATTTAAGTTGAGCAAACACAAGACGGAATTTCTATTTATTGATCTCGGGAATTCTGTGAGTGAAGTAGTCTTTAAATATTTATTTTGGACACAGTAAGCTTGAGGTGTGTTTTAGATCTTCTAGTGGATATGTGGGGTGGGCAATTCTGTGGGGCAATGCTTTGAAATTACAAAAGTTTAAGGGATCTTAACCAACTCCCTTCACTTACTTGTAAGGAAACATAGAAAATGTTCTCATAAACACATGTTTATTAGAGAGCTTTTGGCAGGAACAAGGGTATTTTGGACCCCTGTTTATCTCTCATTTCATTATATCATGTTATAACTGTGTATGAAAAAATGGTCAGATTTTTATAGGACCTTTAAGAACCGCACTTTCACATTTCTGACTAACTGAAAGTGATTTTACTTATCACCCCTTCGGGAATGCACAAAGCAACAGTGAGTCTCTTTTTTATACCTTGGAGTTATTACAAGAATACCAATTAAAAAGTTGAAAATAAATATCCCAGAATGTTGTCTCTGTGTCATTTTAAAATAAGTTACATATATATAAAAGCTCATCATATCATTTTCCTTTTGTAGCTATGGCACATAAGATCTAAGAGTAAAGAGTTTTGACAGGAGGTTCAAAGCACGTTCTAGGAGTAACATCGAACCTTTACTGTTTAAACATGATTTTCAAGTATCTTTCAGACAGATAAAGCTATATTAGGCCCTTCATGTTTTTCTTTACAGTCAGTCTCTTACATTACACACATATACACACACACGCTCTCACACACTTATAGTCATGCACTGCATAACAATGTTTTTAGTCAACGACAAACCACATATACAACTGTGGTCTTAAAAAATTATAATATCATATTTTATTATACCTTTTCTATGTTTAGATATGTTCAGATACACAATTACTTACCATTGTGTTACAATTAGCTACAGTACAGTACTTCAGTACAGTAACATGCTGTACAGGTCTGTGGCCTAGAAGCAATAGGTTATATCATAAAGCCTTAACATTCTCGGCTATGCCAGTTAGATTCATATAATCACACTCCAGAATATTCACAAAACCACAAAATCACCAGATTACACATTTCTCAGAATGTATCCCTGTTATTAAGTGACACATGACTGTACAAATTTGCCTTCTGGGATGGCAATAAGCATTATTTTCGGCTGCAAAATTTCAAATGTGGGTTAAAAAGCTTTGTTTCGGAGTAGCTAAATAAGAACAACAGCTTTTTTGAATAAAAGAAATGAAGCAATAGCAATCTATATTTTAAATTTTCTCAGCAATTTTTAATATTAACTTTAAAACCAGATAAGTTTAACAACAAAAGAATAAATCATTCACACTGAAAATAAAGGTTGTAAAGAGGAAAAAAAATAACAAAATACAGTTTATGTCATCCCCTTCTGCTGCTCAGTAATAAGGGTCATAGGTAGAATATTGGAGAAAATATGGAAACAGATTATAACAAAGGTATTTGTGGGTTTTAGGGAACAAAATTGCCATAGGAACTCTTACCTGGAGAAGCGTTATGAGAATGAGAATGGGCCACATGATGAGGCAACCTCAAGATAGGAAGGCACAAGCGCCGATGGTAGTGGACAGAAGGACTTCAAAAAGAAATGCTACTTCTGGGATTGGGGCACCACTCAATGCGGTAAATTACACCTGTCATTTTCTTTTCTTTCTTTTTTTTTTTTTTTTTGAGATGGAGTTTCGCTCTTGTTGCCCAGGCTGGAGTGCAATGGGGCTATCTTGGCTCACTGCAACCTCCGCCTCCCAGGTTCAAGGGATTCTCCTGCCTCAGCCACCCGAGTAGTTGGGATTACAGGTGCTCACCACCATGCCTGGCTAATTTTTTGTATTTTTAGTAGAGACAGGGTTTCATCATGTTGGCCGTTGGCCAGGCTGGTCTCAAACTCCTGACCTCAGGTGATCACCTCGCCACCTCTGCCTCCCAAAGTTCTGGGATTATAGGTGTGAGCCACCATGCCTGGACAGACCTATCATTTTCTTTGTGTAATTCTTTTTTTTTTTTTTTTCCGTCCTTCTTATTGGTCTATTTAAACTATTAGATAGAAAACACAATTGCAGAAGATTCTAGAAGATAAACAGGATGCTTCTGTCTCTGGAAAGTTCCTTTCTGGTCTGGAAGACACCTCAACTGAAAGGATAACATGCTTTACTACCTTTTGCTCTTAAATAGACTCCTTTTAAATCTTTCTAAACCTATAAGATTACATTTTGAAAATACATATTCCTTAGTTTATGTATGAATATTGTCAAGAAAATCTAATCGTCTGCTTTATTAAAAAGGCAATGATGATAGTTACCAGTCCTTACGGCATTTGGGTAAGTTGGGAATCTAACCAGGTCTCACTTTCCTCATCACAGAATAGATGTGGATTATATACTCTATGGAGAGCACTTAGCACATTTCCTGGCAAGCAGAATATATTCGATAATTGTTGGCTGTATTTTTTTAATATATGGTTATCTATTAAATATGGTTAATAATGCTCACAAAGTATAAAAATTTATTCAGAAAGGGCGCCTGAAAACACTTGAGAATATATAAATCAATTTTATAAAATTGTACATCAGCACTGTCAACTAATAGTGATTGATCCTCATCAATATAAAGTACAAACAATACAATGAGCAAGTTAATAGAATATTTAAGAATAAAACAACAAAACGCATGGATAACTTTTTTAAAAGGTAAATCACTCTTTGCTCTTCAGATTTTGATTTCTTTAAGTTAATTCTCTTCATTTAATCCAAAATAATGCATAGACTGTCAGCATACACATTTAAAAAACTATCAAAAATTTAGTGATTTTTCTTAGCATAATATATAAAACATATGAGCAAACACTTATGGGGCATTTATGCCAGTTATCAATAAGGTTATGAATAATTTTTTCATATAATTTAAATTTAAGGAACACATTAAATAATGTGTATAGTTATTCCCAGAAATTTAATTCATGTTTTAATTTAGAATCAGTTCCTAGGAAATGAAACATAACTTCTATTATCTGTTCATTTTTAACGGTTTCTATCAATCCCTAAAGCTATTTAAGGATCTCGTTTAGAATTACAGGATATTTATAATTAAGCAAAGCAATTTAATACATGTTAAGTAGAAGTGCAAAGATGATTTGTGGGAAGAAGTACTTTAAACCTCTGTAACATATCTGACTCCAATTAAATGAGAATCTTTATCATCATAAGAGATTTCTCTCTTCTGTATGGAAGAGAATGTCCTTTCTATTTCCTGTAGTGTGTTATAACAACTCTTATTAAATATACTTCCAGTGACTCTTTAACAGGAGACTAGCAATTCAGATATTATTAAGAAATCACCAACCACAAATTATAAAAAACCTGTGGTCAGCATCATGATTCAATTAGTTTTTGTTGTAATTTTTCATTAGAATTATTTAATGCTTGCCCAGTATTTAATCCTTTGTCATCCAGTTTATGCCCTGTTATTTTAGCAATGAAAAAGAAGGTTCCTATATGAGACAAAGGATTTAGGCAGGGATCAAATCATGAAAGACGTTGGGTAACAGGTTAAGGAACTTGGATTTTACTATGAAGGCAGTAGGACTCTTTGAGAGATCTTAAGGAAGGAAATGGTAAGTTTGGATTCACTTATCAAATAGATTTTCATAATAACTGTGTGACAAACAGTTTCAAAGGGATGAAGAATATAGGCAGAGGCACCAGTTAAGAAAAGACAAACAGTGGTGATGGACTGTGAGCTATTTGGCCAATACATTCTATTCATGGTGGCCACTGAATGGGAATAGAATGGTTAATAGGCTGATACATACAAAAGCGAAAGTGGCATTGAAAACAGTCTGGGCCAATTACATTCATGGAGACAAGAAAAATAAAGGAATAGATTGGAAGAGATTATAAATTCAGTTAAAGACATTTGCTTTTTGAGGAGACTGTAGGATGTTCAAGTGGAAATGATAGTAAACATTTGGCACTTATGAGTCTCTAGTTTAGAAAAGAGTTTGGGGAGTCATCAGTTACATAAGTGGTTTGAAGAGTAGGCAAGAAGGAAGGAGAATGGAGGGAAAGAAGTACAGGGGAGGTGACGGGAAGGAAGAAGAGGAGAGGAGGTAAGTTAAGCAAAACTACCATAGAAAGGAGACAGGAAACTGGGGAGCAGCCCATATACATATACACTATATATATATATATATATATATATATATATATATAGAGAGAGAGAGAGAGAGAGAGAGAGAGAGAGAGAGAATATCTGTAATATTTATATATATAAACATATACACACAAATATTAAGTATAGGATATACGCATATATATTATATATGTACATACATAATGTATATTTTATTACACATAAACACAGTATGTATGTATGGGGTGTGTATATGTGTGTGTATGCATTTATTTATATACTGTGATGGTTAATTTTGTGTCATCTTGGCTGGGCAATGGTACCCAGTCATTTGTTCAAACGGCAGTCTAGACATTACTATAAAGGTATTTTTAGATGTAATTAACATTTAAATCGGTAGACTCTGTGTAAGGCAAATTACCCTCCATAATGTGGCTGAACCTCATCCAACTAGTTGAACGCTGTATTAGTCCATTATCCTGCTGATAAAGACATACCTGAGACTGTGTAGTTTATAAAGAAAAAGAAGTGTAATGGATTCACAGTTCCACATGGCTGGGGAGGCCTTACAATCAGGGTGGAGGGTGAAAGGCACATCTTATGTGGTGGCAGGCAAGAGAGAATGAGAACCAAACGAAAGGGGTTTCCCCATATAAAACCATCAGATCTCATTCACTACCATGAGAACAGTATGGCAGAAACCACTCCCATGATTCAATTATCTCCCACTAGTTTCCTCCCAAAACACATGGGAATTATGGGAGCTACAATTCAAGATGAGATTTGAGTGAGGACACAGCCAAATCATATCAAACGCCTTAAGAATAAAGGTTGAGGTCCTCTAAAGAAGAAATAATTCTTCCTGCAGACTGCCTTTGGACTCAAGACTGCAATATCCACTCTTCCCTGGGTCCTTAATCTGTGGGCATGCTCTGTAAATTTCAGTTTGCCTGCTCCCACAATCACACAATTATGTGAGCCATTTCTCTAAAATAAAGTCCCCCTGTATATATATGTGTCTGTGTGTATGCACTCACAAAGAGAGAGACATATATCTTGTTGGTTCTGCTTGTCTGGAGAATATTGACTAATATAATTAGTTAATAGTAAAGTAATATTTTAATGTATCAAAAATATATGTAGCAAAATATTTAGAAAGGCTTTCTCTCTGTGGCTGGATTATTAATACATTTTACCTTCTTTATGTCTGTATTCTATGGTTTTTCTTGGAAAAGCATGTATTCGTTTTATTTTATAATCAGAAACAAGCAACAAACTGTTTTTACTAAAAATGACTTAGAAATTCACTGTACAACTCACAAATAAATCATTTTATAGCGAATACTAAAATTTTTCCAAGGTGATACACGTTGGGAATTGTATACAACTTTAACACAGAAGTTGGTCTAAAAAATGCAAGGAAGATTATAGGTTCCTTTCACGTATTTCAACTTCTATAGTTTGCCAAAATATTACAGACTTTTTAAAGGCACAGGAAAAAATGGGAGTTTTCCAGGGAACCAAAATTTATTTTCACTTTGATAGAATGATATAACCTATCTTTAAAAAGATGGTTTTATCTTGAAAGGATGTGAGTTGGTCAGCAAAAGAACAAACAAAAGGAAGGACATAAAACAGAAGGTTTACTGGGAATAACCATCCATCCACTGTCCATTTAGACTATGCCACTACATAACCACATGATGTATCCCTTCCTGGGGACACACACAGAGTGTCTGATTTGGAAAAAAATGCCATAAGGACCATCTGCCTGAATCCACTCAACACTTGAATGGTACCTTGATCACTTATACTGATTTCTTGTTCACCCAGCAGTAACCCAATGGAATTTGCATTTGTAGTTTGACTATTCCAATAAAAGATTTGGTGTTTGGAGAACCTAAGTGCCCGAGTTAGCATTCTGGTTTACACACGAATACCTCTCTGAGCTTGATGAATGTAAGTCTACTCTGAGAATTACATCTGCACTTCGAGTGCTAACAAACCAGTTTTCCAAGCCTGCAAAGTCAGGCAGAACCTGGGCAACTGTAAATTCACCAACACAGATTCACCAGTGCCACCCTTTGAGAAATGTCGGGATAGATTATTTGCTTTAAACAAATGGAACACCCCTGCATTACCAGGATATGTGGATTTTTCATTAATATTTTATATCATAAGTATTCAAATTAGATGATCCTTAAAAGTTAAAATGTATTAGATAACCTCACTAAGCTACGCTTTACTTATTATTATGTATCTCTAAACTTTTCTGCTCAGACTTCGTGCTGTATCCTGTTACAGTAGATACAAACAGCATTACTTTAAGTTTAAGATTAGGTCACAGACAAGAATATTAAGGAAGAAAAGTCTGTTTTAAAGGTCATTAAGTACAAGAATATTAAGGAAGAAAAGTCTGTTTTAAAGATCATTAAGCAGAAAAAAATTGCTTTAAAAAATCCTAATATGAACAAAGAATTGCAAAAGAAAAATTACCACAAACACCTCCCTCACTCAACATAAAATTATGAAAACTTTGGAGAGTATTTTTTTTCCTTTTTAAATACTAACAGAAATGAAACTAGGAAACTTCATCAGGATCAAAAATTACTTTTATATGTTGTTTTTATTATACTAAGAAGAGAAAAATTTAAAACTCAAAATATAATTAATTCCAAGAGAATATTCAGAAATGATACACTACTAGAACATTTTTTTTTAAGCTTCAGAGTAACAAATTACATTCTAAAAAGAAGATCTATTTCCTAAGTAGTCTACATAATAGCTGTAATTCCTCTACGGTTTTGAGCATAAAAAATCAGTTTTGAACAGAAAATCTGTATTACTATTTCTAGGCCTCATTATAAATTTTTATATGGAACACAAAACCTAGAGCTAAACTTGAGAAGTACATTTAACCTACAGCAAACATCATACCCTAGCAAAAAAAGAATATGAGAAAATCCAGGGGAAAAGGCCAAGAACAGCCACATAAACAAAGTGAATAAACATGTCACCGGAAGAATATAGATGCTACTGAAGCCAAATGACTTTCCTATGCTTATTACAAGGATGTCATCCTGAGAGATAAAATATAGTATCATAAATTTAAAGGTCACTGAATTTTTCAAGGTAACCCAAACATTGTAAGGATATACAATTAATTCTCTCAACAGTTAGGGTATGACCAATAATTGCACGAGTCCAAGCTATATCAGATGAAGTCTATATCTACTTACGTGCCCTGACCTTTAGGTAGAGTCCAACTTAATAAAAATAAATAAAATTATCCAATCTCATTTGATATATTTTATGTTTAGTGCATAATGAAAGAAAAAAGTTTTTTCTTTTAAAAAATTATATAATAGTTTGATGTCTTATATATTTTATACAGAGTTTAATGAATAATCTGCATTTTACTAAAATATATTTCTACATTCTGCATAGTCAAAATATCCTATATAAGAGGGGCACTTGAAAATTCTCACCATTATTTTATCTAGTATTAAAAAGCACCTCCTAAGCCTATTTTTAATCTTTTAAAAATCTCATTTCAAATTAGGCCTTTGGCTTTTTCCAACAATATTTACAGCATTAATAAAGGCTAATTATATTGGACAAGTAAGTTTTTAAAACAATTATATTCATATCTATACTCATTCAAAAAGTCACCAATTAGAGCTCTGATGATAAATATTATTTATGACAGTTATTCACACAGTATTCATCCTTTTAAAAATTGTTTTGTAAGGACCCAAATGGGTGGCATAATCATTAGGCAACAAATTTCTGGAAACAAATAAATGTGATAAGTACTGAAAATGGCTACATAAAAAAGGTTGTAGCCTCATAGAAAGTTTCATTTTTATCTGTTAGACGTGGGTACACATTGTACGAAAAATGTGTCTTGCAATCATACTAGGTTAACCAGCTGTCTAAAAAACTTAACATTTTAAAGTCATAAATTTTTTATGCTTTAGGCAATTAACCATGAGGATTGATTTAAGAGATAGCATCCACTGAGTCCTAATCATGAGCGTGGTATTTTGAAGTGTGCCCTATTCTCAACAGCCCCAAAGATGTCAGTTCGAAATATTCCTATTTAGATATGAGAAAACAGACTTAAAGAGGTTAAGGCAGTGGTTCTCAAAGTGTTGCTCCTAGACCAGCAGCATCAACATCATATGGGAACATTTTAGAAATGCAAACTCTCAGACCCCACCCCAGACCTGCTGCATCAGAAACTCTGGATGTGGCAAGCAATTTGTGTTTTATCAAGCCCTCCAGGTGATGCTGATGCACAGTAAAATTTATAGTCATGACATCAAGGATATTTGCCTAAGGATACACATCCAGTAACTGGTGAAACTAGATGGGAACCCAGGTTGACCTCCCCTTTTGAAACCCAGGCGTTAACCCAGTAACTCATACGGCCTTTGGTTAACAGCGACCCTTTTTCTCTGATGTCAGTATTACCTTCTAAACAAGATTACTTTCAGTAGAGAGAGTGTACTGAACATAATGGAAACTTTGATGTTACCAAATCTTACAATGCCTCAAGGTCATCACTCTGACAAATGTCCAACTGTCATGTAGAACACAAGAAACATTCCTGATATATTGTCAAGATTTGAGACTGAAATATCAGTTGACTCCAGCTCCCAGCTGACTCTCCACCCCACCTTTGTCAGCCCACAAACAGGTCTTCATCATTAAACAGTGAGGAGTAGGGGTATAGGGCTTTAAATCTGGCTAGCTGATAAGGAGACTTAAATAAAGTTAGAAATTAAGAACAACCCGGAATAGTCATTCCCTTACAGGACACACCAGAGGAAATCAGGAGCAATATATTAATCCCCAAACCCCTAAAACAGCTCTCATTCATCTCTTCAGTCATCTCAGACCCCTCCTTCACCAGGACCAAAGACAGACTGTTGATGATGAACTATGCTGTTACCTAAACTGTTGTCACTGACCCTAACAATGTAATGAATCAGTGCTGGCCAGTCTCAGCAGCTGCAGATTCTTAGAAAGTGGGAAATTGGGCCAGGTGCAGTGGCTCACGCCTGTAACCTCAGGACTTTGGGAAGCTGCGTTGGGTGTATCACTTGAGCCCAAGAGTTTGAGGTCAGCCTGGACAACATGGTAAAACTCCATGTCTATCAAAACAAAACAACAAAGCAAAAAAATTAGCTGGGCATGGTAGCACATACTTATAATCCTAGCTACTCAGGAGGCTGAGGTGGGAGGATTGCTTGAACCCAGGAGGTGGACATTGCAGAGAATGAGATCCTGTGAAAGACAGACAGAAAGAAAGAAAGGTGAAAGAAAGACAGAAGGAAGGAAGGAAGGAAGGAAGGAAGGAAGGAGGGAGGGAGGGAAGGAAGGAAGGACAAAAAGGAAAGAAGGAAGGAGAAAAAGGAAGGAAAGAAGGAAGGAAGGAAGGGAGGAAAGGAGGAAGGGAGGGAGGGAGGGAGGAGGGAAGGGAGGGAAAGAGGGTTGGGAGGGAGGGAAAGAGGGTTGGGAGGGAGGGAAAAGAAAGAAAGCCAGGTGCACTGGCACATACCTATAATTCCAGCACTTTGGGAGTCCAAGGCGGGTGGATCACGAGGTCAGGGGTTCAAGACCAGCCTGCCACCATGGTAAAACCCTGTCTCTACTAAAAATACAAAAATAGCTGGGTGTGTGGTGGCATGCGCCTGTAATCCCAGCTACTCAGGATGCTGAGGCAAGAGAGTCGCTTGAACCCAGGCAGTGGAGGTTGTGGTGAGCCAAGATAGCACCACTGCACTCCAGCTGACAGAGCAAGACTCTATCTCAAATAAAAAAGGAAAGAAGCAAAGAAAGTGGTAACCTGAAGTGAGAATAGGTGAGTCTCCAAAGCACTTCATCTGGTGAAATAAATATGAATGGCCAAATCTAGATGCCAGGTTTTCTAGGACTTAAAGAGTAATGAAGGCAGTGTCAAAGAGTGACTGTTATAACCTTAGCACATATTCTGTGAACTGCTTTGATCTCAAACTCCCTTTTTTTCAACATGCATAAATCAATCATTAATTCCCCAACTCTCTATTGAACTCTTGCTCTATGCCATGCAGGATTTCTAGGTGGACTACAGCAGGGAGACCGGAAAGAGATTGCTGAAGTACTACAGGAGGACATAAATCTTGCCAGGGTGACAGTAGGGCAGGTGGCAAGAAATGTTACTGATAGAGTTGGAGTGTGTTTAGAAGTAGAGTTCTTCCAATAGAATAAATGTAAGAAAAGACAATTTGAAGCTTAGGTTTTTGAAGAAAGTATAGTTGTTGGTACAGGTTGAGTATCCCTTATTCAAAACACAGGACCAGAAATGTTCAGAGTTTGAATTTTTTTTTTAAAATATGGAATATTTGCATTAAACTTACTGGCTGCGCATCCCAAATCTGAAAAATCGCATCTGATTTAGGCTGCATGTGAGCACTCAAAGAGTTTCACATTTTCGAGCATGAAGTTCAAAATATGAACTTTCATATTTTGAAGTTCAGATTTATGAACGTTGGTTGTTCAACCTGTAGTGATAATATCTAGAATAGGACCAAGGGAATATAAAGGAAGAGATTTTTGTAGCTAAGGGGGTCAGGCTAATGAAAGGCCAAAGTGTTGAAGATATTATACGATGTTGAAATTTCCAAGATGGTCCAGGCATGGTGGCTCTTACCTGTAATCCCAGCCCTTTGAAAGGCCAAGGCAGGCAGTTCAAAAGGTCAGGAGTTCGAGACCAGCCTGGCCAACATGGCGAAACCCCATCTCTACTAAAAATACAAAAAAATAGCCAGGCATGGTGGCATGTGCCTGTAATCCCAGCTACTTGAGAGGCTGAGGCAAGAGAACTGCTTGAACCTGGGAGGCGAAGGTTGCAGTGAGCCAAGACCGCGCCACTGCACTCCAGCCTGGGAGACAGAGTGAGACTCCATCTAAAAACAAAACAAAAAAACAAAACAAAACAAAAAAAACAACAAAAAAAGAATCTCCAAGATGGTGACAGACATTGAATTAGAAATAAAAACAATAAACAAGCTATTAAAGTTAATACTGCATGAGGCAGAGGAATTGGGGGGAGGGCATCAGTATATGATAGCAGTAAGAAGGGGCACTGGGAGATAAAGTCAGCTTAAGTGCGTTTCAAAGAAACAAGGTTTTGGAAAAGAAGGGAAGAGAGAGAAAGATTAGTAGGTTTTCTGAGTGAGAAGATAAGGAGTTTGGATTTGTGCATTTAATACAGATGTTCATGGAATGTCTAAAAGTAAAAATTTGACAGAAAAATTGAAATATATATAAATATACTTTTTTTTTTTTTACTCATAAGTGTTTCTAGTCAAAAATGGTGTAGAACTATTGCTTCAAGAATTGAATGATGTCCCTGGTTATTCTAGTCTAACTATGAGTAAAGACTTTCTCCTTGGTTCAGAGGAAACATGGATTTTTTTCCTCAAAGGATCTTTACCAGGAGACTAAGGGAGATAACCAAAACAAAATCATCATCATAATAAAAGGATAGAAGTAAATGAGCTTAAAGAAGAAAGACTCCTCAATGTAAGTAACTAGTCTAACCACAGATTGACATAGCTGAAACCAGTACTGGGCAGTCAGCCTTGATCCGTTTTCCTTGCCCAGATCCCATGTGGCGTGTATGCCAAATGAAGGGCCTTTGACTCAACCAGAGGTACATTTTCAGCCCATGCCAGAACCTTCCAGAACCCTTGAGGTAATCTTTGGCTGTCCACTACTACTTGCAGCTGCATTCACTCCAGCAAATGCTACCTTTTCCTGGAGAGGAAACTTTCCCACTCTGACCACAAATTCCACCTTCAGTTATGAAGCCTCACTGTGGAAGATTTTCTCAGGTATCCCAGATGATTTATCTGAATTGCCTTTACAAATTACATTTCTCCTACCTAGTTTTCATATGTAGATTAGCCTTAGTCTCTAAAAGAGTTTGCAAATTTCTTTTTCTTTGCTTTTTCATTAAATGACCTTACTCATTCTTTTGTCTCAATGATCATATTTATGCTGATGAATTTCCTATAGATATATCTGGCCTGAAACTCTTTCAACTTCTGACATTTTTACTTTTGGACATTCCATGAACATCTGTATTAAATGCAGAGATCCAAACTCCTTATCTTTTCACCCAGAAAATCTATTCATCACATCTCCGTGATCTTGGAAAAATGGCATCACCTTTCCCAGTTGCTGAGGCTAAAAAGTATCACATCTTGACTCTACATTTACCTTTCAGCACATTCCATTCAACATCCTGAATGTGTTTCATAACAACATTGCCTCTTTCCACATCTACCACCACAATCCTCGCTTCTCATTCACCTTCTGCACAACAGCCTTCCAACCAGTCCTGCCTGCAAGGCATCCCCCCCACATTGACACTAGACTTTAATTTTCTAAGACATGACTTTTAGTCATTACCTCCTGGGGTTTAAAAGCTTCACTGCCTCCTATTATAAAATTCTAACCTCTTAGCAAGGTTATACAAAGTCCCATTTTCATTACGTATTGCCATGAATCTTAGGCAAATGCCACTTCCTGAACACGATATATGTCCTTGCTCTCATGTTATGTTGTTCACAAGACAAAAAAATACCTTTCCCTTACTCATCCTTCAGGACATACTTCAAAAGCTACCTATTCAAAAGAGACTTCTTTCTTTGATCTTCTTTTCTTCCCATTAGAAATAGCTGCAATTTCCTTTGTGTCCTCAGACATCTTGCTTATAGCTCTGAAATCCCTTATATCTAGGAGTATATCAATTTTACTTCCCAACTAGACTGCAAGTTTCTTAAAGAGCCTAGGATATTTAATACAAGCTGCTCAAATACATGAAAAAAAAAAAAAAAGGCACAGGGAAAGGCTGCCAGCCTATGGCTTATATTTAGAATATTTTGATTTACAAAAACCTAAGTGTAATAGACCAGCCCTCCAAAGATGTCTATGCCTTAATCCCTAGAACATGTGACTATGTTACCTTGCATTAAAAAAAGGTAGTAGATGTAGTTAAGGTTACTGAACTTAAACTAGGAGGAGTAGGCTAGATTATCTAGATGGGCCTTATCTAATCAAAGGAGTTCTTAAAAGCAAAGAATTTTCTCAGCTTGCATTAGACCCAGAGATGGAAGTAAAGGAGAAGTCAGAGAGGCTCTGTGTGTGACAGAGACTCAACCACCTTGGCTAGAGTGAAGCCACCTGGAAACAAGAGAAGGCATAAAGGCAACCTCTAGGGAGAAAAGACCAGCCTCTGAATGACAGACAGAGAAAAAAATTAGGAACCTTATTACAACAATCACTAGGAATTGAACTGCCAACAAGCTGAATAAATTTGGAAGTTAATTCTTTTCTATAGCCTTGAACAAGGAACACAGCCCTATATAAACACCTTCTTTTCTTTCAGTCTTATGAGAACCTAAGTAAAACACCCAGCTGAGCCCACTCAGACTTCTGACCTGCATAAATTGTAAGATATTAAATCTGCATTGTTTCAAACTGCTAAATTTGTGGCTATTTGTGTAGGCAGCAATAGAAAAATACTACAACAAATTAAAGACAGAAGTATTGTCGATGGTACAAGGATCTCAGCGTGTTAGAATACCACAGGATTCATCCATGAAAAGTCAACTTTACAACAAAGAAAACCTCAGTAAATTTAATAAGTTAAAAAATATTAATGTTTATAAATATGGTCCTCAGTTTATTTTCTACCCTGAAAATACTTCAGAGACATGATATAAACCTCTCAGCAATTAGCAGAGGGTAGTACTTGGGTGAGGAATGTTTATATCAGCATTTGCAGAGCATCATGTCCTTTTGGTAACTCTGATACCTCCTTTCCCTAAATTCCCCTCCATACTTTCTCTATTCTAATTAGTTGAGAAATATCAGCTTAGAAATATCAAGGACCAGCTCTAAACTCTGAAGACATTATTTAATGAAGCTTAAGCTAATGCTGCCCTAATAATATCCAGTTTTCAGAAGAAATAACTGGCCACGTCTATGCCAGTTTAATATCAAGAAAAACAACAGTGATTATGGAAAGTCCTTACTGAGTACTTACTCTGAACCAGGCAATTTCTGTATGGCATATCTCATTTAATTTTTTCAATAAACCCATAGAATGGTCTCTCTAAGTCTCTATCGTTCAGACGAGGAAACAGGGAAAATGAGTTAACTAATGTGCCCTGTGTCTCACATCTAGCAAGTGGTACAGGCCATAGGCAATTTAGAGACAAATATTGTCAATATCTGATCCATTTAGAACTCTAAGAGCCTATGACACCCACTGAAACTCTCTCATAGTTTACATAGCCCATACTTGCATTTCCCCCTATCAACTTTCAGATTTTTATGACTAAGTGCAAGAAGGAACAGCCAGTGGGGAAATGTGCAAACTATGTGTGAAGAAACCGTGTGAATGTAGAAACCTAGCCAGGAGTAAGCCAGCAAGGGAGGTTCTGCAGAGGGACTGTCAATTGCATGCCTGGGGTTGGGGAAGGTAATCTCCCTACCACTGAGCCAACAAGCTCCTCTCAGTAACTGCAGGACTAAAGCCAAAAATTACACTTGTTTTATAGTTTCTTCATTTCAGGGGATTCTTTGAATCTGAAATTTCATATACTTGGTTTCAGTCCACCATGTTCTTTCAGTTAAATTTCAGCTGCTTTTAGTTAGTAGGCTAGGGAAATATGCCAAAATATACCCAACAAATGCAGTCAGCATTGCAATGCAAGCTATTTCTGGTCCAGCTACCAGGAGTTGAAAGAGTTAGGGATGGGAGGGTCCCTCCACCATCAAGATCATTTTTGGCAAGTGCCAGATTGACATATGTCTCATCTGGGACGGTATGGAAGAATTCATGGCACACTGATTCAGCTGAGAATAACATAACTTTTTATGTTCTGCAATTAAAATTTATTGTAACAGCAACCTGTTGCCTGTAAAGTGCTAAGGGATTACTGCCATCATAGCAATATAAGGGCCTTTGGATAGCTTGCTTGCTGCTTTCTGTGCTACTTATGTAGATCACAATTAGATTTACTCCTTCATCAGGAGGAATATGTTCACTTATTACCTTTCACACTACACTAATCAATCCTACTCACACCTCTCCTAAAAACAAGCAAACAAAACAATTAAACGGTTGGTTTTGTGGCTTATAAGTGAATGCCATTTACCTTTTCCTGAACTCTTTTCTTTGCCTTGAATGATGCTAGCTCTCAGCCAAAAGAAATAATTCTGGCATCCATGATGTTTATTAAAGTGAAGACTAATAAATTGCCTACTGGAAGCAATATAATTTGAAGGAATTTTGATATAAATTGATATAGCATATCCCCCTGGGAAGCATATGCATGAGGATACTATACCTTAGTAATTTTAATAACATTTGATTTATAAGATGGCATACATGCAAATATATTTTTGAGGCACAAAGCAAGGAATAAAGAAGGCATTACTTTTTACAAAGTAATGCATAATATTTGAACATTGATTTGTTTCCTAATTACTAAATTGAAGATAAATTAACCTTGAAATTCATTTTCAAAATTGGATGAAGTAAATAGATGTATTTTAAATTAAATGTAACCACTGTAGGTTCTAATGCTAATATGAGAATTTATACCTCTCATCTTAACTGTAATAATGTATGTATATATCCATATATACATATGTGTGTCCATATACCTACATACACTATGTTCCTTTGTAGATCTTTTAAGACATCCCTCCAGTTTAACCCTATGAGTAAATAAGAAAAAAAAAAAAAGTTTTATTTTTTTTTCAGAGGAGAGCAAGAAAAAAAAGACATAAAGAAAAAGGTTACTACCACACAAGTTGTTTAATTATAAGAACTTTGTGATTATAAATAGTTTGAAAAACTGACTGGCTATTATTTTCTTTCATCTGATAAATTTTCACATCTGAACACTTTTTTGTATTTGATGACAATATCTTCGCTAAAGCAGACTTCTATTTTTGCATTACCATTCACCATTTTCAAATGTGATACATTATGTAAACTGGACTGGTGATACTACACAACTGTTTTGCCTGGGTTGTGGGAAACTGTTTAGATCAGGATGTGCATCTTCATATTTGACTTAATTTGAACTGGATTACTCAACCACAGATCCCTTTGTGCAGTACTTAGGGGAAAAAAACAAATAACTGAAACAAAATGTATAATCAATGCCAAATAAATAACAACAAATTGCTGTGAAAATTGCCATAAATATCACAGCAACACTTCTGTGGTGAAAATGCAACATTGTTTTGATTTTTATAACAGCTAGTGAGCATACTTTAATACTAAAATGGCAAAATATTTTCTGAGCACCGTATGCTTTACTCAGTTGGGATTACATTAATCTGTTGTTCTAGTTTTAACCTAAGAATGCCCCACAAAAGCTTAATTGCTTGATAAACTCTTTTTTTACTATACATATCACATATTGTCTTATATAATACAGTTATACATTTACAGCTCATTAGAGTTACACTGTGCTAACTCAAAAGGACAAGACTCCTTAGTTGGCAAGCCAACATTCCAATAAAAATTATATTTAGCTTTACATTCAAATATTGGACATAGTTCTCAAACAGAGGATATAGATACAGAACCCCCAAAATCTATATCAATGTATGTAGCAGATGGATTCAGCCAAATTCAACTGTAACAAAAATATTTCTTGCAAAATCTGTCTCATGTTCACCAAGCAAACTCAAAATATTGCATATTATGGAAAATAAACATACTTATCTTCTTTGTATTTTATATGAATATTTGTATGCTTGTAATTATCACTGCTTATAATTAAACTAGGAGCAGGAAAAGGGAATAAAAGACAACAATATTATAAAATTACTATAGATTAATATAAGCATTTGTCAACCAAAAGCAATAGAATATTTAGAAAACTACTTCATTGTTTATTAATACTAATATTTGTGTGTGTGAAAAACAAAACTGATAGAGGACAGCATTTCCCATGGATGTCCCTTGGATCACCAGTGCCTAAAAAGGGATGCGTTGTCTAAAATAAGGTAGAGAAGATAAGACTGCTAAATGCCACCATGAAGAAATCTGTTTTGACCCTTTCGCCAAATTTACGGACTGTAGAACCCTTCTTTCCACTCACACTCTCCAATGCCATTTCCTTGAATGTATATCATTTTTAAAAAATCATATAATAAAGAAGCTAATATTATACAGAGCTAGAACCAGAAATGTGTTTTGTAATAATGCATTGTTGTAGGGTAAATTTGCACAGTAGTCCAGGCAACTAAAATAAAATACATTTGGGAATCTTTGAACTCTTAATATTGTTTCGTAAGTACTCATCCACATAATCCTTGGTGAATACAGATACACCTCAACTTACATGGTTTTAAAATGGAGATGTATAGTGAAAGTTCATATAAGGCTCTGTCTGTACTGCATTTCTCTCTTGAGAATAGAGGGGTAGGAACAGGATAATGGGAGAGAAAAAGAAATATGGTCTGTAATTCTAGACCATGAAAGATCTCTACTGGTGTCACACTGTGATATGACACGTAGCATCAATTTACGCAGGAGAATTTTAGATGTAATAGATCCATTTGTGCTTCAGTTACCACTAAGCAAGAATGTGATTACAATAAGACAAAAATTTCCACTACGTTTGCCATTTGTATTTGAAAGGCTTGGTCTATCATTAATTTTGACAAATTGGGACCCTATTTCCATTGAAGTTTCTGTTTATCCTGGTGAACAACTCAGTACCTCATTAAGGAAATTCCTTTTCTCTTTAACTTGAATATATGAAGGGATGGTTTCTTTACCATAAGCCCAAACAATCGGTTCCATTCCTGTGCATTCTTTTCTTCAGATTATTGTTCCATGAAGCTACCTTGTCAGGAAACTGGAAAATTGCCTCCTTCATTTATATTACCTTAGAAGTATTTGTAGTCTTATGATTATATCTCCCTTCATTCCCATGGGATAAGAGCAAAATGCTAGCAGTCTAAGAATACAGGAAATTGAAATTTTGTCACCTGCAGAGGACTAAAACGTGTTTGATTTTTTTTCCCCTTCTATGTTAAGAAAGGATCTCTTGTGCATGAAAGAAAATTACCTTCCCTTCAGTAAGTCACATCTGGAAATATTCTTAACTATAGTCCTGCAGAATGACTAAGAAAGCTGATACCAATGTTTTTTTGTGATTTATTACAAGAATGCAGTAGAGTCTTTAAGGGATGTTTTCTTTTACTCAGCTATTTGCTTGGGAATCATGATGCAACTGATAGCCAGAAACAGAATTTTCTCCACGGAAGGGCATTTTGCTCTGGGTATCTATACACTGCATCAAAATGGAGTTGAAACCAAATAACCCAGTGGGCTCTTCAGACTTCCAGAAATGCCTTCCAGCTTTTTAAAAACGCCAAATCAGCCACAAATTTTCATCAGGTGGCCCACAATAGAACCCTTATCTTGTGATTCATAAAACCCTCCACAGAATATTTTTCTGCCATCTCCTAAAATCTCATACTGTGCAGGCAGAAAATGGGACTATAGAAGAGTAACACAATTTGCCTTAGAATTGAGACTAATAACAGAATCTCTCTGTCTATTCTTGTCTTAAAGGCTTGTTACAATCTCGATAGGGAGGAAAGTTTCCCTGCTGATAGAGTTGTAGCATATCAAAAATGAATCATGAGTACAAAGAAAGATTATTCTGTTCAATGAGACATTTCTTACACCCCCAACTCAGGCGACAGCATTTCTGGCTAATTACCCAATTACTTCTGATATAAGGTATGTGGAGAGAATTAAAGGCATGAGGAAAGGGAACACACGGAGCCATCAAGATGTGATAATACCATATTCCTATTTCAGTAATGTACTGGAAAGATCAGAGGACAGAAGAAAATGAATGTGGTAAACATTGCAACATACTCAGTAATAAGATTATTTTAAATACTATGAATGATGTGAATGCAAACTTTGGAGATCTAATGACAAAAAAAATTCAAGGTCTAAGCTGGAATTGAAAAAGAAAAAAAAAAGACGACCAAAAAAGTAGACATTAACCGATACCCTACTTAAATAATAATATGAATTAATCTGTGTTGAACATTTTATTGTCTTTTCTTTAAATAGTGGCATCATTTTTAAGATACACAGAACAATTACCACCTTCCTTAACAACATAGTCTGGTATTAGAGATCGCACACTTTAATCCATAACTTAAGGCACTAGCCAAATGTAAAAACAAAACTACAATTGATTTTGATTGTTAAAACCCTCACACTAAAATTTCAGGATAATATAAACATAGGAAAATTGAGCCTTATGTAACACTGAAGCAGGAAGGGAATTATGCACTCAAGCACAAGATAAAAAGGGAAAAAACACACTTGGTACATCACAGCTGTCTTCCATTACATATAATTATCCATTCTCAGCCTGAACTAGGGAACAAAAGCTTAGAAAGAACAATGGGTATGTAGATGTCAAAAAGCCAACGCTCCCCTTTAAATATGTAACCTGTTATTTTTTAAAGAAGTATAGGTAGAACAAGAACAACTTATTTCTGTATTACAAACTTTTTTAATTTTTTCAAATTTGCATAAAGTGATGTTAAACATATTGATCATGAATGAATTTTGGCCATCAGACAATAAATTATAAAGTTATTTCTGCTTTAGTATAAGAATAAAAAAGTTAAATAAAATTTTAAGTTGGAACAAATAGCATCACAGTTTTTTTAAGAAACTTTTTTATTGCTACAAACAATTCCATGAAATTGAAGTTTATTTACCTTATTCAAATTTTTATCAAAGATATAATGCCTATATTTTTAGAGGTAAAATATTTTAATTTGTTTGCCTGTTTAATTGATCATTTTCCTCAGTAATTAAACCTATGTGTAATATCATATGTGTTTATTCCATTGAAACCAACTTTTTTTGTGTGATAAAAGTTTTAAAATTTTATAATTGCTTTCAACCCACAAATACGTTTTAAACAAACGTTGATCTTTCTTCATGCATGCTACGGTGAAATAATGTAATGAGGAGTAACTTTAATATATAGTTCACCAAAATTTGGTCATTCTTTCAAAGATTAAAATGCTTTCCATGGCTTATTTTATTCTGCTGCCCAGGCTGGAGTTGCAGTGGCATGGCTCACTGCAGCTTCAGCCTCTTTGGCGTCAAACAACCTTTCTGCCTTAACCTCCTGAGTAACTAGGAACACAAGTGTGTGCCTCCACACCTGGCTAATATATATATATTTTTAATTGTACTTTAGGTTCTGGGGTATATGTGCAGATCATGCAGGATTGTTGCATATGTACATACATGGCAAGGTAGTTTGCTGCCTTCCTCCCCCCATCACTTATATCTGGTATTTCTCCCCACGTTATCCCTCCCCACCCTCCCCATGCTCCGCTGTCCCTCCCCTAGCCCCCGCCAACTGACTGCAGTTGTGTGATGCTTCCCTCCCTGTGCTCATGTGTTCTTACTGTTCAACACCCACCTATGAGTGAGAACATGCGGTGTTTGATTTTCTGTTCTTGCGTCAGTTTGCTGAGAATTTTGGTTTCCAGATTCATCCATGTCTCTACGAAGGACACGAACTCATCATTTTTTATGGCTGCATATATTCCATGGTGTATATGTGCCACATTTTCTTTATCCAGTCTATTGTTGATGGAGATTTGAGTTGGTTACAGGTCTTTGCTATTGTAAACAGTGCTGCAATGAACATACGTGGGCATGTGTCTTTATAATAGAACAATTTGTAATTCTTTGGGTATATACTCAGTAATGGGATTGCTAGGTCAAACGGTATTTCTATTTATTTTTGGTAGGGACAGGGTCTCACTATGTTGTCAGGGCTGCTGTCAAACTCCTGGGCTCAAGTGATACCCCTGCCTCAGCCTCTTTAAGTGCTGGGATTACATGCATGAATCACACCTGGCCTGGCATATTTATTTAAACTACAAGAGCCTCAGATTAAGAGTTTCAAAATCTGAAAGAAAGAATATTAGTAATACCTTCATCACTGAATTGTTCTGTGTTTTAGTAAATTAATAAATGTAAAACAGTTCCTGAGACATAGTAAACACTAGAAATTATTGGTGATCGTAACAATTAACTTTCACCTCAAATTCTTCCTTAACTTTAAAAAACTTTGGTTGCATTTTATAATATGGTTTTCAAAGAACCATCACACCTGGTCTTTCCATAGGTCTTTGAAATAAGTTGATACCATGGCAACAGAAAACAAAATCTCATGGAAAATATAGGTCACGGACTTAGTGCAAAGAACAATGTTATTTTTAAGGAGTATTTTTGTCTTTCTTTTTTATTCAGTTATTTTTTGTCTGCACCAAATCTGTATACCATCTTTGCCTCTCTCGTCGTTTGTTCACTTGATTTGCTTTAGAGGTCCTGGCTCAACCCAGTCCTTTTGCCTAAAAGTGGCAGAAAACCGTAATGAATTAAGTTAGTAATAATTCCAGAGGTTGCTGATATTAAGGTTTGTTCTGATACTCGATAAATAGTATCTTCAAGCTCCCAGACTCTCACTTATGACTTCTACACGTAAGTGTAGTTTTCCATGTTTCCTCTTGAAAGCAAAAGATTAATCCTGCAGATCCAGGCATCTCATTCTCACACGGTGTTCTCAGAAGGACAGAAGAGGTTAAGAGCAAAAAGGCATTCTCTTGCATTGCCTTACAGGGAAGAAATGATTCAACAAGAACATCCTCAAAAGGACAGAAATGAGTAGGAATAAAAGGCTTTCTCTTGTACTGTCTTACTGAAAGGAAATGTTTCCCAGAAGCATTAGAACAAATTTCCTTTATAAACAGGAATCAAGACTGAGCGCATCATCAATGGCAAGTGTTTTAAACAGATTGTGAAAATTGCTGAGCCAATCAGGACTTATCCTCTGGGGGTGGACACAAGGCTTTTCAGGTAATATCAAAATACTGCTAGCAAGAAAAACTACTGAGCAGAGATGGTGAAGTGTCACAAGCCAATAATATCTGAATCTTTGGACCTGGCTCTCTACTAAACTTAACTACATAACTTCAATGAAGTTTTCTTTCCTTTGTTAACCTGTTTCCATATATGCAAAATAGAAATAAAAAATAACAACACATGCCTCATAAAATTATTTTAAAGGGTAAGTAATATAATATGTATAAAGTACTAGGTCTATTCCTGGAATATTGAAAGCACCCATAAAGTTACATTTCTTGTTAGCTGTTAGGGTGCTATCAAAAATATGAGATGCTGAACCCCCTCTGTTAAGAGAACCTGCAATTGCTTATTTTATTCTAAGAGTAACCTTTTGAAAGAAAACAAACCAAAAGCCATATGAAGATGCTGATGCCCATGTGAGTATGAATCTTTGGAGACGGATGGAGGACAGCACATGAAAGTGACATAAAGCTTGGTCTACCTTTGTAACGCTAGATATGAGCCCACATTTCTCAAGGTCAATGATTAGGAAGGTTTGTTGTTTTCCATGTGTGTCAGTTTCATTTTTATTCTGTAATTTAGAATACACCGAGCTTTAGATTTTCATCCTTTCTTATGCTTTAGGTTTTCATCCTTTCTTTTTAAATCGCTTTTAAGAGATAAAAAAAGGAGTTTTCTCATCTTAGTTCTAATTTTCTATGGCATCGGTTGATTTCACTACAAGATGATGTTGTGTGTGTGTGTTTTCATTCATAGTGCTGCTTAACTTAAACAAGGTGACATAAATTTTACTATGGATGTGAATAAAAAATAAGTTGCTACTTTGGCACTATTTTCTTTGTATTAGACTTATTTTTTCTAATTCTGTTTTTACAATGTGTGAAAGAAAAGCAAGTCAAATTTGGGAATCTACTGTTCTTTCATAGAGCTCAGTACTAGAAAAAGACATTATTTGTATTTATAAACTTTTACAGCAAAAATAAAAAAAAAAGAAGCATTTGTAAAGCTAGGTTTCTGGTTTTTATTAAAATAAAAGTAACCAGTTAATGAAAAATTTTAGTCGGACACAGACCAATTAAAGAATTTCTATATCCATTACCTGAAAGTGGAATTACTCCAGCTATTGCTGTAATACCATGCTGCCGATGTTCAACTGTATTAAAAACATATTAAAAATGAAAAAAAATCTGTCTTTGCTTTAAATTCATGACCCACCCATTTTAAACACAAGAGCTTTTCTGTCACTTGCTATGTTATCTACAATATGAGACTTTAGGTTGAGTCTACGTCTCTCTGGGCCTTATTTTATTGCAACTATTTTATAAGATGTGAGCATATGTTGCCTAACATCTCACTGTTTTCTTAGACTTGTGATTACATATACTCTAGCCTGGGGAATTTTCTGACTTCTAACAAATACTCTTTTCTCTGACTACTTGTTCTGACCATCCCCCTCCATTTCTCCTCAGCCTATCCTCCACCAAACCTGACTGATGTTACAGTAATAGAGCCACTCCTGGGGAAACACAGACAACCTTCCCAGAACTGCCTGTGTGCTTTGATAAGGAAGTGACTCGCAACTACGCTGAGTTTGGGGGAAGGCACAATGTCTGGTTTGATCATCTTGCCTGGACTTTCCAACTCTACTCTTGTTTCAGCTTCCCCTGCTGCAATCTGAATCTATTCTGGAATCCTAAAGGACTGGGAAAGAACAAAAAGAATTTTTTTTTATTGTTGTAAGGTTTATGACCTTCTGTTTGATGTCTGACAGTGAGAAGGATTAGTTTGCTTCCTAACAATCATTAACTGCCTTTGCAACCCTAACACTGTATCAAACAAACACAACGAAGGAGAAATTCTGTTTAGTTTAAAACTCAAAATTAAATACAGAGTTGTCAGGGAGGAGGTGGGGGAGTGCCTGGGTATTTAAAAGCAGGTGAGTTTTCAGGTTGTAACACTCACATTATCAGTAAGCTCCCTAGACAAATCAAGGCATTTGTCCTTCCAAGGTCTTATTTAATTCAATAGCCTGAGCATAATAGTTTCAGAAATTCTCATGATACTGGTAATTCCCAAAACATTGTTTTTCGCTTCAAAATCTTAAGTGAAGAAATATTTATAATATGAAGTAGTAAGGAATGTTTCAAAAGAATAGGTCTTTATTAGATTTACAATTGGTAATCTGTTTATATTTCTTAACTCAGGAAAAAATAGATCCTTTATAGTTGAAGAAAATGAAAAAAAAAAACCTGGATTGAACAAGACTTACCTGATAATATTCTTTTCTTTCTTTCCTTTTGTGGAATAAATATCAAGAATCCTTATATTCTGTTTTATTTACTTTAAATTCTTTCCCCTAGCCAAAACAGTCTAAGGGGGAATACTGAAAACTCACCTCTGCGTATTAAAGGGTTATGAAGTCTCTAAATCAGTCAGCCTCTGCCTACTTCCTTCTTTTCCTTCCTCCTTTTTCTCTCCAAGGGAACTCAGGTAGTTCTGTCAGTCAAAAAGGGATTTATTGTGCCACTGTACTTGGATCTCCCTCTGGAGATATCCAATTTTGTCCTATCTCTTCCTTCGAAAAGAAAATAGATGAGCTGGCTAAACTGTTAGATCTCACTTCCGGATTCTCTACAGAATTCTGTCCATGAATTGAAACCCCAGCTGAAATAACATCAAAGACATGAATTCCAATTTTTTTTTCTAGAGTGATTGTCTATGAAAGTGTTTTATTACTTGTCATGTGCTTGTGACCAAGGAAACTTCTTCTTACCTATGAGTAAATAAAAAATATGAAACCAATTTGGAAAATATTCCTACAAAAAATTTCCAATATTTGAATCATATAAAGCGTTCAATATAAAATTAAACAATAAAGGAATACTTCTTCAAAAATAAGTACTAACTATCCTGTATATTCCTGAAAGAGGTTAGGAAATTTTTTTTAAATGCTTTCCAGGGAAGAAAATTTGAAGAGTTAATGAATATTTATTTTCTATGTTCATCTGTTTCTTTTCATGTGACTTCTATTTGGGCCATACCTTTATGCTGGATAGTTCATACTTCAATTGTCTCACTGAATATATACAGCAATACTATGAATAATATAGTTACTTTCATTTCAGTTTTCCAGCTGAGGAAACTAGGACTTTGGAAATCAAGCAACTTGTCTAAGGTACCATAGCTTGGATTCAAATTCAATTTTTCTCTGTAACCTATACTCCATTTTTCACATAACTCCTTGGAAATTTAGAGAGAGGATTTTTTTCTTCTTTTTATGATATATGTCTTCAGTTACTAACCTTAAAGTAAAAGCAACAGGCAGAAGCAAAGATTTTTCCATCTAGCATTTTCAAAACAATGTATTAAATCAGATTAGATACTAAAATATACTCAATCCCTGTATCAAATTGCAGTGCTTTTAAGAAAACTAATTGTAGCTACTGAAAATATACTTAGCAAGTACCTAGCACATAGTATGTACAAAATAAATGTTTACTAGGCAACTGCTTATTAAAATACACTGTTAATTCCTAAATAAACGGTATTATTTTATACCCACAAAAGTCTGTTGTGAAAAAATGGTGAGGTAGTTAGAATATTTTTTCTCAAAATTTATAACCCTTTAATAACTTTAAAAAGCTAACTTAAAACTAATTTTATTATATAAAATGTTACCTCATAATCTGCATTATAACTTATTATAATGCAAATGTTAATGTATACAATACTAAAATACTATAATAAGATATATATTATAGTTACAATATGAGGTATTAACAACCAGTAGTAGAGAGACTAAAAATAAAGCGGCAAATAAATCTTTGAAAACTTTATGTCATATATTTTCAAGTATTTAATATGGTTTATTTTTGCTTTATACTAATTTTTAGCTCAAAAACATTTACTTAAAAAATTGAACTAGAATTTTAAAATATAAAAAAACTAACAAATTAGTTTTACTATTAGCATCAAGCATTATAAGTAATTCTCTTATATAACCAATCAAAATCTCAGTGAAAATTCATGAACTACAATAGTTGTTTCAAATTATTTATGTGGTCAAAATAGCAGTAATTTAAGACTATTGTTACTCAATAATAGTTAACTCAAATACCTCTATTGTATTTACCTTAGATTTAAATAAATAATTTTGCATTCAAATTCAACACCCATCTGTTTCACTTTTAGAACGCACAAATAAATGAATCCAATAAGAAATGAGAGCTTCAACATATATTTAAAGATAGAAATCTGAACATACATGAGGTGCATAGAACTGAACTGCAGTGTTAAACCAAACTATCATAAGCCTACTAAAAAGTCATGGGAAAATTAGAGAATTCCAAAATTTGGAAATAAAACTTTTTATTTTAAAGTTCTGAAAAACAGTATCAGATGAGTCTTCAGTCTGTACACATTAACCTTGGCACCAATTTCAGACTTATTATGAAGTGATTCATTTTTAGAATAGATTATAAATGTTTAGAAAAGGAAAAGGATAATAATTAAAAAATCATGACACCTGTTAGGTTTTTTGGATAGTAGATCAGCAAAATGTGACAGAAATCAAATAACATGGAGAAAGACTGAAAGAGATAATTAGCAAGCTTGAGAGCAAAAGCAAACTCAACACAAAGTAAATTGAAGAAATAAACCATAAATCTGGAATTGTGACTTTACATAAATGATATAGATAATATAGATAAAATGTAAATTGAATAACAATGAAACCTTACAGTTAAGGTAACTTGGTTTCACTGATTACTAAATTATAAAGCTAGAAAAGAAATAAAATTAAATGCATGCACTCAGAATAGCTTATGGAAATATTTGCAAAACGTCCACCAGTCCAAAAAATACCAAAGAGAAGGGTATGTTGCTGATTGAAAAACAATCAGAATTCTGGCCAATTATTCTGGCAGTCTCCAAACATCAGAACATTCATTCAATTTGGTTTTAGGAAGACAAAATATTATAGAAAGAGAAGCATGAAAATCTGTTCCACCTGGAGATTAAAAGAGGAATCAAAGTGAAAAATACCAAGCCCTTACCTGACAAATGTTAGGAACTAACAACTAAAAACAGAAAAAAGGAGTTATTAGTAAGTCCTTTACATATATAATTTTTACAATTTAAAATCTACTTAAGGCCAGGCATGGTGGCTCACACCTGTAATCCCCACACTTTGGGAGGCCAAGGCCAGTGGATCACAAGGTCAAGAGATGGAGACCATCCTGGCCAACATGGTGAAACCCCGTCTCTACTTAAAATACAAAAATTAGCTGGGTGTGGTGGCGTGCACCTGTAGTCCCAGCTGCTTGGGAGGCTGATGGAGGAGAATCCCTTGAACCTGGGATGGGGAGGTTGCAGTGAGCCAAGATCGCGCCACTGTACTACTCCAGCAGGGCAACATGGAAGGGTGCGTTACTGACTAAAAAAAAAAAAAAAAAAAAAAAAAAATCTACCTTAGTGTCAGATTTTGTTACCTGAAATCAATCATCATTTGCCAAAAGAACTATGTCAGCATACTAAATATAGACCAGGACATATTTAATGAAGACTCATCAATAAAAAATTCAGTATTGGCATGCAAGACTTATTCACATTATAAGAACAGTAAAATAACTAGAGAATACAAAGTGCCAGGAATAAAAAGGAAAGGTTACTAAAATTGCATAGTCAATAAAAAATAATATTTTTCAAGGATGAATGTTGTATTTTGAGAATTCAAAACTCAATATTTCCGTATTTTGGAAAGTATCAAGTAAGCTGCATAGTAACATATGCAAAATTTTCAAAAGAAAGATATATTTTATAGCAATCAAAATAGATCTACAGAGTGTAACCAAACATAAACCAGTCCATGGGTTTAGAGACAACTATATTGGAAGAAAGAAAATCTTAAAAACTTTATCAACTTAGCCATAATTGTATCTTGTTTTTATGAAGACCAGTTAACTTGATTATTTGCTGTGACTATTGAGATTGTTGTATAAGCTGTTAATAAGCTCAGATAAGTATGTGTTAATAGGCATAAGGTAGTAAGGAAATTAGCATTTGGCTTTCCAATATTTTGTTACACAAATAATGCATTGCAATTGATACAACTGATGATTGTTAGAATAATAAGCTCATTTGATCCAATGTAAGAAAAAGTAAAATCACCTAAAAATACATGAAAACTCCACATTTAAACCAAATAGGATACTCTTAAATTCGCCAGTCACTAATACAGCTTTCTGATGAAGTCCACTCAACATCAATATAGGAAATATGGTAAATAACTTAGTGTGGAATAGTCTATAGGAGTACATCCTGGGAAAACTCTGCTGTGTTACATTTAAAATACATTTGGCCAAACCAGATAAATACAAGAATAGAGACATGAAGACTCTGAAAGAAGGGCGTACCTTTAAAATTCCACTACATTTTTTTGTTTCTATTTGAACTATTAAGAACTTTTATTCATAGTGTAATAATATGATTTGGGATTAACTAGGTGTGACTGCATGACTTTATTTAAGGCCACTTATTATGAGACCTGGTGTCTATGACAATCTCTGCACATTCCATAGGACATAAGCAAGAATTATTATCACTGCTGGATCCAGCTACCTACAACAGGGCCTGAAAATAGTAGCCAGTGAGTACAATTTATTAAATAAATGAAAATGATAAACACAAAACCAATCAATGTTACCAACATTTGGTAATACTAGACTTGATAATTCGGGATAAATATACATACATATAATATCCACATTTTAAAGTATAATAAAATTTTAAAAAGAATATAGAAAAGAAATTATTGTCGAGTATTTTAAGAGCTCCAAGAATACATCTATTAAGAATAAGAAATATTGACGTAAAACTAAAATTTCCATGTGAAAGAGAATGGAAGGACAACGGAATAACAAAAGAAAGTCAATGAACACTCTTTATTCCTTAGAGAAATTCTCTGATATAAAATACTAACAAGAATAAAAACAACACTAAAATAAATCAAATTAAATGAAAAAAAAAATAGTACATTGGCTTAGGCCGAATTTGAAAAAGAAAAAAAAAAATCAAACAGATATTTAGATATCTTATGAAATACTTAAGAAAAATAAGTCAGGTATATTTTAAAAAATTACTTAGGTCTAACTTTTTAAATAGTTTAAGGCAATGTGAGCATTCCTGCACACTTCTAACTACATTTTTAATTTTAGTACCTCTCAGATCATTCCTAAAGCATATTTAAACAGAGTTAAAAACTGTCTTTGAATACAAGGTAAGATTTCCTATTTTTCATTCATACAATGAAATGTTATTCAAAAATTAAAAGTAACATATTCATGGAAGAGCCTGAATATGTGCTATGTCAAATAAACAAGAGCCGAGAACAGGAGAATGAGAAAGTGAAATTTGTATAAAATTCTCTCACACCTCTTGAATTTTGTGTCACAGTGAAAATTTTACACCTTCTTCAACAAAAAATGCATTTTATTAAGGATCTCCAAATTGGGAACACAGCATATATTTGTGCAAGCTTCTGGCTTCTGACGGCCTTTTGAACCTGCTGAATGACATTCTTCCTATGCATATGCTCCCATCACCTTATCACTTTTCACTAAAGATTTATTTTGCTTGAGGGTCATTTTTCTCAATTAAAAATGATAGTACTTTAGGAATGTTCTTGTTTAAACTACCAAGTAGTCAAAAATGCTCTAATGCTGAATAACCCAGGCTCTCACAATTAAAACAATTTACTCCCAAACCCATCTTCCAGTTCAAACGCAACGCTCAGCAAAACTCAAATGTCTAAATGCCATAGACCTTGCAAGATATTAAAAAGCTGTGAGATACGTAATTTTAAAATACTGCAACCAGGTGCAGTAGCTCTTGCCTGTAGTCCTAGCACTTTGGGAGGCTGAGGCAGGTGGATCACCTGAGGCCAGGAGTTCAAACTCAGCCTGGCCACCATGGCAAAACCCCAGCTCTACTAAAAATACAAAAATTAGTCAGGCATGGTGGGGGGCACCTGTAATACCAGCTACTTGTGAGGCTGAGGCAGGATAATCACTTGAACTGGGGAGCAGAGGTTGCAGTGAGCTGAGATCGCACCACTTTACTCCAGCCTGGGCGAAAGAGTGAAACTCCATCTCAAAAAAAACCAAAAAACAAAAACACAAAAACTGAATAATAGGTATCTATATTTTTAACTACCTTGGAAATAACCAGCCAAAATAAAATGGACAAGTTACTGTCTCAATCATAAAATAACAACAGTATTATACTTAAGCTAAATAGAATATGTGACGCAAAATTTAATCTATCTACTTATCTATCTAAAACTCTCATTTATTTTCAAAACCACAAACAATGCAATAGAAAACTCATATGAGATGCTGCAGAGCAAAAGTTGAATATTACCTTTTACAATCTAGGTTAAAAATACCTACGTCCCTACATAGTTAGCAGATGACAAAAATCAAAAATAGTGCAATTACAGGCACCAAAATTTTAAAGTGCATACTTGAATATTTTGTAGTCAATATTATCCTTTCAACTTGGTGAAAAATGAGTCACTGTATGTGTTGTTACTGCTCTTTGAACCTGTTCACTGTCTTGTTTCTGCAGTTGTTTGCTTTTTCCTTAATTCACTGTGCTCTACTATACGTCTACCTAAAATATCTTAAACTAAACTAAATGGCATGTGTAGCATATTTTTTTGTTTATGCTAAATTAGACTTAATAAATATTAGTAAAGCATATAACTAAATAATTTGATGCAGATATTTATAACACAGTGATATTACAGGCAGGATTGAAGACATGAGAAAGTCCCATTTCTCTACCAAAATACCACAAATTTTAAATGGTGTATACTAGATCTGAGTTGATACATGTGTGACAGGGAGTCTGTGTATGTCTACATATATATCATGCCTACAAGCTGACGAGATATAATGACATCATCTATTTATATTAAATTTCACATATATTTCCACTCATGGCTTGACCTATATATAAGGTTAGGCAAATATAAGCAAAACTGAAGTAGCATTTTTTTTATCTTATAAAAATTCATGAACATCATTACCACATGCTTTCATTCATTTAAAAAAAAAGAACTAAATACCATCTGTGCATGATAGTCTAATTAGGGGATTAAAACCACAGACGCTTTGCTGCCTCACATGTGCAAGCACATGCCCCCTTGACCATTTCAGAAAAAAAAAGAATAATACAAACATAGTCAGAAGCATCACTTTGAATTCAGCATTGACTCCTAGAGTTAACTAACCCCACAGAATTTAGCTGTATGCACTCCCTTTGGGAATTGGCTCTTCTTTTTCCTTGATGTGCATGCCTGCCCCAGCACAAGCCTTAGGATAAACTTGGCATCACATGAGTTAGGTTTAAAGAAGTTCAAACAGCATTTTACAGAAGATTTGTATCTAAAGTCTGCCACACACTGTTTTCTAGATTTTGGTTTCTTATAATAGACAAATTAATAATTCTAAATTGTTCTGAAGGAAAATAAATGAGTTATAATAATTACTCAACAGTGATATATAATGTATACGTGTCCCTACATAATATGTAAAATAGAACCTGTAATACCTATTAAAGCATGCTAATTTGGGGTCTACTAATTATTGAAGCTCAATTAATGAAACTGAGTTCATATAGAAAAGTCAAAACCATCTTATTTATCATGAGCTAGGACTGCTTTTCTTAACTAAAATTCTAGTAAAATTAGCATGCTAAAATAACTTTAAAGACCATGTAATTTTTTAACAGGTAAATCCTACCGGTCCTACCAGTTAGGATCTGAAGATTGGCTCCTACACAGTTATGTAAGATGTCAACAATTAAATATGTCCACAAAACAAGAGCAGTGAAATGTTGTTGTATTTCCTAACCAGAAGGAAATATATACTTTGTAGATTAAAAGGTTTTCAACTTAGAAAATGAGGCTAATGAAGAAGCATAAACCCCTCATCACTTACTGAATAGAGTACCTTTTTGTCCTCCCCAAATAACTCAAGGTAAAAAATAAATAAATAAATAACATGGTAATAATAATAATAATCACAGGCTCACTAATTGAAAGGAGTATATCAGTTAAGCCACCCAGACTGTTACAAACGTACAAAAATAAAACTGTTTTACATCTCAAATAAAATGCAAACTGTCAAGAAAATTGCAAATTTAAATGGTGCCACTAACAGGCTGCTGCTCTTTGAACGATTAGGCAATTGGAGATCTAATCCTTTATCTGTTTTTTTTTTTTTTCTATTTCATTTCCAGTAGTTCTCCATAATAGGAGTGACCAGTCTGCTAAAGAGCAGCTATTTATTTCACAGTTTCATAAGACAGGTCTATGTCCGGCTGGAAATAACTTTAGGCATTTTTAGCCCAAACCAGTATGAATCTAGGTCTGTTCAAGTAAAATTGGGTCTACACAATTTCTCCACATTCTGATCCAAAGAGAAAAGAAGGCCTCATTTAAATACAGCTTACAAAATCTGGAATTATATGCTATTCTTTCAGTGGTCAGACCCTGATAGTTATGGACTAGTGTATTCTCTTTAGATTCTGGAGGCCATTTCTTATGAATATTGGCTGCTGCAACAATTTCATATTGTCAACAGATGCTGGGATGCTGCTTATTCAGCTCAGTAGTGGTTGCCAGTGGAGGCTCAATGCTTCAGGCTGCAGCAAATTAATCCCAGCAGAGATGAGTTTTATTTGTTTCTCTAATAGTAGGAAGAAATATTGACGAGAGGATTCTGAGCTGTACAAAGGACAAGATACTCCTGCAAATTTCACCAACTCATTTTAGCATCTCCAAGTTGGTGGGAATGTATGATAGGGAGCCCCTCTTAAGTCTGCAATTTCCTTACGGCATTCACCTCATAGACTTCGCTTTTCACAACAAACATACAGTTCTTTGTTCTCTATTTACAGTGAAAGGGTTAGTCTCATGTATGGAGATATTTATATCTGGCACTGAAACATTTGAAGAAAAGAATAAAAATGCCACTAAAAATTGCAAACAGCAACAACTAAAAGCATTCTTCTTTCATTGGCTAATTTTGAAGAATATGGTTATTTTTAGACACTCAGCATCTTATATAAGTACTTTGTTTTATTGAATTGAACCATGATGAGCTAATTTCCCAACTAGAGCCACTATTTTTCATATTCTTCTCTTACTATTGAGAATTCTTCCTCCACAGAAATAAAAACTGGCAGATTTTATTATTGACTGCAACAGGCCCATGGCCTGGTAGAGCAAACACTCAAAATAAAGGGAGAGGCAGGGATGGAAAGAGAAATACTTTCCATTTGTTTCACTGGAAATTCCTTCTAAATTAGCTTATGGGCATCCAATAAGATCAGAATTATTCAATTTTTTATAAAAATTACTAATTTAATATTATACTTTTAATGGACATAGCCTTAATAGACCAAATGGAAAAAACACACAGAGGTTATGAATTTTACCACTGCAATTACTGTTAGATGAATAATAAGTAACATATGGATTTGAGGGTAAATGTTATGTCATTAGATGTGATATTCATGTATCTTGGAACCTTGTTTCTCCATCTTTTTAAAAAATAGTATGTAAAAAAGTAGATTTTGGATATCTTTTCTTATTCTTGATTTTAAAGTTCCAAAGTTCTAAATATTAAAAATTTAGGAAAAGTTTTATATATTTTAAAATAGTACAAATATAGTACTATATCTGGAGAAGTACATGCAACAAGAGTGGCCAGTTGAGTCCAGAGTGAGTGCTAAATTTTCTGTTCAAATTTTTGGATCATAATTGTAAAAGGTATCAAGAAATTCATAGTGAAATCTACAAAGTTAAAAAGTAGTCATTTGTTCATAAAACAATAGAACTTGGATCACGTATTCAACTGCTTTACAAAGACCATGTGAACCTCCTGCACATTCAAAACACCACTGTGTGCTGCCGTCCCTTATGTTTCCGTTCTCATCTTCGAGATCACACCCTTTCCTACTTCAAAATACAACAAGCTGTTTTGAGCTGACATTTTGAGCATACGGCCATCATGCTGAATGAAATATCTGCCAAGTGTTTCTTCTCCACTGCATCTTTCTGTCACCTCAGGGAATGTACATGTTATCCTCTTTCCATGTTTTCCAATTTCTACCACTCAATGTCAATGTATCCATCCTCAATTCCTATCTCTCCACCTTTCTCTTCTGCCTCAACGTATCCCTCTCTTTGTCCCTATTATTTATGTGTTTAATTCATTTAAACATTGTTATCAAAGACTTGAGGAAAGTATTTCTTAGTACTTTACCCTTGGGGTAACACCTCTGTTCTTCCCAATCTTTTTTTTTTTTTTTTTTTTTTTTGAGACGGAGTCTCACTCTATTGCCCAGGCTAGACTGCAATGGTGCAATCTTGGCTCACTGCAATCTCCACCTCCCAAGTTCAAGCAAGTCTGCCTCAGCCTCCCAGGTAGCTGGGATTACAGGCATGCGCTACCACGCTTGCCTAATTTCTTTATTTTTACCAGAGATGGAATTTCACCATGTTGGCCAGGGTGGTCTTGAGCTCCTGACCTCGAATGATCCTCCTGTCTCAGCTTCCCAAAGTGCTGGGATTACAGGTGTGAGCAACCACGCCTGGCCTTTCCCAATCTTTTCTCTCATCTTCTTCTCTATGGTACAAGTGCTGAAACAAGTCATTATGTTTATCTCCAACAGATTTTAGTTTATTGAGCATTGGTGCTCAAGGTTTTAATTTTCTAATTTCTGATGGTAAAACAAAGAGTTATGTAGATGGCACAGCAGAATTTAGTATACTCATAAAATGATATTTCCCCATGACTTTCAAATGCTTCTTTACATCAATAATCACTGTCCTGACTATACTTGTTTGTCTTCATCCATATGAGATATAGACATGTATTATAAACAGGATCTCACTCCATTCCCCAGGCTGGAGTACAGTGGCATCATCAAAACCCACTGCCGCCTTGATCTCCTGGCCTCAAGCAATCCTCCCACTTCAGCCTCCTGAGTAGTTGGGACTACAGGTGCACATCACCATGCCTGGCTAATTTTTTAATTATTTTGTGGTCACAGGGTCTCAAACCCCTGGCCTTAAGTGATCCTCCCAGCTTAGCCTCCTAAAGAGCCAAGATTACAGGCAAGAGCTACAGTGACCTGATAAACATAATATTTAAATTCTGTAATATTCTACTATATTGTTATTGATTTACTGTATAGTATATTTTAAATAAATCATAAGTTTTTGTGGGCTTACTCAAGAGTCCAATCACCATCTAAAGACCTACCTTCTCTTTCATCTGACATTTAAAGTTTTTGAGATTTGTAGAGTTTAGATCTAGAAGAGATTTCAGAGTATGACCCTTTTATTTTGAGAATGAGAGGCCTGAAATCCAGAGAATAAAAGGGCAAGCTGAGTGTTTCACAGCAAAGCTAGGATGGAAGATTACGCTGCATGTGCAAAATCAGAGAGCCCTATGCAGCCCTGATCTATGGCCAGATTGTGCTGGGTAGTTTCGGACTGCACGTGAACAGTGGGGAGAATCAAGATAAAAGGAAAGGCAAAGGTGAGCTCATCAGGGACTTTTCTTGTATCTTACTGACACACCGTAGCCACTTAATACATTTTTTTAAAAATGAACACTTAGATGGCAAGCAAAGGAACATGAATTTTATTATACAGCTAATGAAGAATCACTATAGGATTATAATGAAGAGAATGACAATAACAGACCTGCATCTTAGAAATTAGTTATAGAAGCAATGCAGTGGAAAATGGATTTCTGTGAGATGTTACTAAAAGTAAGAAAGCCAGTTAAGAAACTGCAATAGTCCAAGCTGGATGTGGTGGCTCACATCTGTAATCCCAGCATTTTGGGAGGCCAAAGTGGGAGAATTGTTTGAGTCCAAGAGTTCAAGACCAGCCTGAGCAACACAGTGAGACCTCATCTCTGCCAAAAAAAAATCTTTAAAAATCAGCCACTCATGGTGGCACAAATCTGTTACCCCAGATACTCAGAGGCTGAGGTGGGAGGATGGGCTACCAAAAAAAAACAAAAGAAAATACAATAGTCCAGATAAAGTGTGATAAATTATTCTCTCTCTCTCTCCTCTTCTCTGTGTGTGTGTGTGTGTGTGTGTGTGTGTGTGCGTGTGTGTGTGTGTGTCTGTGTGCATTTCTTTTCTGTGGGTTCTCATCATGAAACTCAAGTGCATTGTTTTGTACAAAGGCTACATGTTTACGTTTCTCCCTTATATCACTCTAATCTGACCTAATCTATAAGATGTCTTATGAAATAATTTTCATAAAAATCAAATAATATGAAGATTTCAGAGCATTCTCAGTATTCAGCCATAAAAAAAGAAAATCATATCCTTTGCAGGGACATGGATAGAGAGCTAGAGGCCATTGCCCTTAGCAAACTAACACAGGAACAGAAAACCAAATACTGCATGTTCTCACTTATAGGTGGGAACTAAATGATGAGAACACATGGGCACACAGAGGTGAAAAACACACACTGGGTCTTTCAGGGGGTGGAGGATGGAAGGAGGAAAAGGATCAGGAAGAATAACTAATGGGTATTAGGCTTAATACCCGGGTGATGAAATAATCTGTACAACAAACCCACATGACGTAAGTTTACCTATGTAACAAACCTGCACTTGCAACCCTGAACTTAAAAAAAAAAATTCTGAGCATTCTCAAAAATATTTCTCTTGAAATAAAAGATCTCCAAATTCCCTTTGCCAAATAAGAAATTCCATCTATGCAAACCAAAGTAGTTATTGTGGTAAAGTGATAACAATAATAATAACAACACTTGACATAGGAATATAGAGAGATATATTCCAGGCAATATTCTACGTTATTTTCATATATTAACTCATTTAATCCTCACAACAACTTTATGAGGTACATATTATTACCCTCATTTTATGTATTAGTAACATGTGACACCGAGAGTTTACTCACATGTCTAATAGCAGACATCTACAAAGATTCAAAGACTAGATTTGAATTTCATCAGCCACACTGTAACTCCTACACGGACTTTTAGAAAAATTATGTTCATACAACCCTGACCATTTTACAGATTACTAAATGAAGTAAAACAGTATATTCAAGGCCCTAGTACTGATAACAAAATTTTTTATATGCATATATATAACGTAATTAAAGATTCACTTGAAGACGAATATTAACTATATATGAACAAATTTATATTTTTGTCAAATGTCTTCTAACATTTGATATATGATTTATCTTTTAGTTTTGTTTATTAAAAAAACCAACATAGTTATGTCAAATATTTAATCAGTTATGCTTTTCCTACAATAAAGAATTAAACATGAGTAATCAAAATTATAGTATTTTAGAATATAGATCTCTTGAGGAAAAAACAATAAGACAATAAGCTGATTAAAAGTATAATACTTATACTTTGAAGCTTCTTAACTGAATTTCATATATTGCCAACACATTTTATCAGTTTCATTCATTAAAAAAATTGTACTGTGACACTTGTAAATTATGTTACCAGAGTAAAGAAAGAAGATGCCTTTCAAAAACCATCATTCAATAAATTGCTATTACTACATACATCACATATATGAATCTCTAAAAATAATGTAGAATATATGAAGCCACCTATGAAATAATACATATGATTATACTCACACAAAGATTTAAAAAAACACATCAAAGCTAATATAACTAACATATGGTGTTAGAATTTCAGGCAGTAGGATTTTGGGAGAGACAGGAAAAGATAATGATTAAAAAGAGCTCCAAGGAGATTCTGAGTTGCTGGTAATATGCGATTTATTATTCTGCATAGTAGTTACATAAATGCGCTTAATTGTTAATAATTGTTTAGCTATACACCTTTAACTGGTGTAATTTTCTGTATGCATATTTCAGTTAAATTTGTATTGTATAAGACATCCATTAATAATTAATTTAGCAAGGATTCTGACCACCTTATTACGTCAAGAATACTGTTCTTAGTATTGAAGAAATTAATATGAATATGATAATGTTAAAATCAGAACTTGGAGAGTAAGGGAGAGAGGAAAGACATGAGAAACATACAGTGTGGCATGATGGCAGCATGTTGGCTTCGGAATGCTGTGAGTCAAACAGGCCTTGGCTGAAAAACTTGCACCATCACTTCTTAGTCTGGGACTCATCTGTTAAAAAGGGCTGTTGAGAGGACTGAATGAAATTCATCACTGGCTTTCAGTCTACAATAATTCTCTTGTCCCTCCAATGCTCTATAAAGTTGCCTGTAAATGTAAATGAATGCTTAACTTAAGCTATAAAAACGTAAAATTTAGGAAATTTAAGAAAATTTCCCAGAAATGACAGCTAACCTGCTACTTAAAGCATGAGCTATATTTGATCAAGATGACTTCAGGGGGCGTCACATATTTCAGAAAAACAAAAGATCACAGACAGAGTTATAGACATATTTAAGTCCAAGTATACTTAGTAGCATTTGTAGGTATCTGTGGAGGACAGGAGTGAAGAGTGGCAAACGGGGAAGCCTGACAGGTATGTTTAAACCAGGTGGTGACCAGCCTCATACACTAACAAAGAAGTGTTTTACTTGGCTTGCTTCTCTCCCACATGTAAGTGGTGTAACATAGATACGTTAGGCTCATCTGGTTGCTTGAGATCTGAATAAAATCAACTCAAATCTCCCTTCTAAGTCAAATCCTAAATAAAGTTTTAAGCCGTATCACTGAATGCTGCTTTTGCAGTTGTCGTTTCTGTTTCATATTGCATCACCAAGTATGAGACTCAGCCTCTTCCCAGGTTTTCACAAGAACACAGCCTCAAAAAAAAAAAATCTTTTTCAGAAAGCATTTGTAACTTTAATTCTCTTAATCTTCTTGTTTCAAGAGTGAGAAGATCATCAAGAAACTACATTGCACAAATGCATATAACTTCCAATTAAACAATAGACATTGTATTTCTTAGCATACCGCCTCACAACCAAGGGAATCTGACGACAGAGGAATTCATTCCTGTTACCTGTTCACCCTTTTGAGAATGCAGTTTTGATCAATTAAAAGTTTTCAACAAAGTCAACTATTGAAAAAGTATTTCTCTAGATTACCTTGTATTTGATTAATCACAATGTCCCAATCCTGTTATTAAAGTAAAAGGAATGAATTCTGATATAAATAATTTATTACTAGTTAGCCATTGATTTACAAAAATGGAATTTTTATAGGTATGAGGGTTTTCAATATTTAATTTGATCACAGGAAGGTGGAGTTTGAACTACTGAGCTACTGCAAGAAAGCTACAATTGCTAGTCTTGTGTGGTTACAGACTTGAAATATCAAATGTTAATATTTTTAAACAAGTCTGACTTCAAAAATTCCTTTTCTTGCTCAAAACACACACAGACATACATACTCATACAAATATACACACTATTTGTAGAAAGTTAGTCTAGTTAAAATTAAGTAACCATTTCAACTTTAAAATGAATATTGTCAGTGAACAAACATGATTACGGAAGTCCTTTCTCCAACTTAAAACAGTAGTTCTTTACATTTCATAAAGCCCTCTGGGTTGCTTTTTTGTCTTGACTTCAAAGAGATATATAAGCTTAGATCAATTTTGCAGTGGCATACTGCATGATGAGAAACCAGCCCAGGCTCTGTTTCAGGTCATGGTGATCCAACTTCCAAAACTACTAAAAATTGTGTAAGTCTTATAAAAATTCCCTCTAGTAGCTGTAAAATAGCTATTACATTAAGATTGATTTAAGACCTATGAGTCATTTGAAAAACTAACTGTTCACCTTTGGTTGGATGTTTTTGTATGTCATACTGAACATAACCAGAATGTACACAATGGGTCCTCTAAAAAGTACAATACTATAGTTCTCTTTTAGACAAGATGATGCATTCTGTACAAAGATATAGTCTCTTAAAGGCAATACAGAGAGCAGGTTTCAAAGAACATGATCTGACCTTGATAGATGCTACAATTTCAAGAGTTAAACCATCAGGACACATTTAGAAGTGATCATAAATGAATTCAATATGAAAATGAAATGTGATGATGCCTTGGTAAAATATTGTTGTTGGTAAAATATCCTTGTTCTATGGTTATATTGAGCATTTTCCTCCAATATATGTTCATACATATTTAAAAATGAGCAATGATAGCACAGTTTTTCACATATGCCAGAGCACTGTATTAGGGGAACACTAGAGGCCACAAACATTCATTCTTTTAAAATTAAATTATATTTTCAAGTTTACTGTACACAGAACCCTAAAATTAAACTAAATTCACCAACTTAACTTCTTTAGAGAGCCATAAGTAGGAAGTAAGCACACATGTGCATAAGGGTACACTCATAGAAACGTGATTTTCATTAGCATAGACACAGTCTTACAGTGATTGATGCACACATGATATTTCTTCCTGGTTAGGCAGAAATGTTAGAAGTCAGCAATTTGGTGGGAACAGAGACTGCCATGTATATTGCCAGTTGGGCAGCTTGACAATATGGGGTTTTGATTCCTGCTTGGGAACTATGTGTTCATAACAGCATAAGCCTCATTTGGATGGAAGGAACATAGAAAATAACTCCAAGAAAAAAAAAATGAGTGGGGAAAGTCAGTCAGTAAAAAAGGATATATTTAGAAGTCCATGAAGCTTAAAAATTAACAACTATAATACAGGACCTAAAAGACACTAGACTGGAAGAAATAGATTTTTGATAAAAATAAAACTTTCCAAATCAATTATACTAAGACATCACTTGTCCTGGCTCTTCCTTCTGTCTTTCTGGCTCCCTCAATACTGTCAAATTGTACTCAAATGTCACTCTGTCAGCAAGGTCTGCCCTGACTCTTCTAAACTGGGGCCTCTCTGTCTCTAACCCACTGCACTCCCTTGACTTTTCTCCATAGAGTACATTACCATCGAACATGACATATATATTGCTTAAGCTCTTAATATCCATCTTTTCCCATTACAATACAAGATTTGTAAGGACAGGAATGTTTTCAGGTTTGTTCACTGCTGTATACCCAGGATTCAGGAATTTCATGGCCAGATTAGGTGTTTAATAACCATGCGTTAAATAAAGAATTCTGCTGCAGGCTGAATGTTTGTGTCCCTCCAAAATACATATGATAAAGCCCTAACCCTCCATGTGATGGTATGTGGAAGTGAGGCCTTTGAGAGGTAACTGGGAATAGGATTAATCCCCTTATTAAAAAAGGAAGAGAAGTGATTTATCTCTCTGCTTGTATGTACCAAAGGAAGGTCCTTCATGAGGACATAACCACAAAGAGGGCCATCATCAAGATTCTGATCATGCTGGAACCCAACTTCTAGACTTCAGAACCTTGAGAAGTAAATGTTGGTTTTGTAAGCTGCCCAGTCTACGACAATTTGTTATAGCAGCCCAAACTGATCAACACAAATTCTCATTGGTGAAAATGGTAAATGGGGAAATAGAAGTATATTTTGTTGCCCATTAAAACATAGTTTGAACATGCTCTTTCAGTTGTATTTTTAATTATCAGAATACTTTATATGCTGACTAGTATTTATATTAAATATGGTTATTTTCTGTGCAATCTAAATAAGTGATTTCATTTCATGTTTTATTTACTTATTTTATTTAATTAGAGATAGAATCTCACTCTGTCACCCAGACTGGAGTGCTGTAGCACAATCATAACTCAACTGTAGTCTTGACCTCCTGGGCTCAAGTGATCCCCCCGCCTCAGCTTCCAGAGTAGCTAGATTACAGGTGTGTATCATGATGCCAACTAATGTGTTTTTTTAGACATGGGGTCTTGTTAGGTTGCCCATGCTGGCCTCAAGCTCCTGGCCTCAAGCAAGTCTTCCATCTCAGCCTTCCAATCATTCCTTTTTTTATTAAAAAAAACAGTAGAGAAATAAAGTTTTATTACACAAGAATGTTAGGAGAAAACAAGGCAGGGACAGGTTGATACAACTTTAAAGAATGAGTCAAAGATATGTGATTACAGTTCCACTTTCAATAAAGTCTGAGTAGCTTGAATTAGGCCAACCCACCTGCAAACAATGATTATATACAATCGAATATACACAAAAACTCTCTGAAGGCTTGGAGAGTAACCAAGAATGGCAGGAAAAAACGTGGAGAGGATGCAACCTTCAGAGAAGGACTTGGACAGACATTTCATAAAAGATATGAGAATGGCCAATACTCACACTTAAAAAAAAATTCAACATCATGAAGCATCATGGAAACACAAATTAAACCACGGTGAGAGATATCTCATCTCCACTAAACTGCCTAAAGTAAAAAGAATGATTGACACCACAGAAGGCAAGGATGGGAACAGCCCTTTTCCACTGCTGGTAGAAATGGTATAATCACTTTGGAAAACTGTCTGGCCGGTCTTTTATAAAGCTAAACATATACTTAAGACACAAGTTAGCAATTCCACTCCAAACTACCCAAAATAAATATATGTCCACAAAAATGCTTGTACAATAATGTGTTAGCGGCATATTCATAATACCCCAAACTGGAAACAATCCAAGTGTCCCTAGTTATACAAGAATGAATAAACAACCTGTGATATATTCATACATATATAATTCTACCCAGCAAGAAAATATGAATGAACTACTGATGAGTGTAAACTCATAGACCAATTTCACAAGCATATTAAGTGAAAGAAGCCACACCAGAAGAGCATACACACTAGTGATCACATTCATATGAAGCTAAAGAACAGACAAAACTAATTTGCTGTGATAGATGTCTAAACAGCGGTTGCCTTGCAAGACAGGGATTGACTGGAGAAAGGAATCAGAAAAGTTTTGGAATGATGAGCGTGTTCTATTTCTTGACTTGTGGTTACATGGGTCTGTGAGCATATTCACCAATACTCACTGGATTAGATACTCCATTTTATGTAAATTGTTCCTCAATAAAAAATGTGGGCTGGGCACGCCAGTAATCCCAGCCCTTTGAGAGGCTGAGGCAGGCAGATCACTTGAGGTCAGTAGTTTGAGACCACCCTGGGCAACATGGCAAAACCCTGTCTCTACAAAAAATAAAAAAAAAATAGCATTAGATTCTCATAGAAGTGCAAACCCTATTGTGAAGGGCACATATGAGGGATCTAGGTTGCGTGCTCCTTGAGAGAATCTGATTTTCCCAACCTTTGTGTGGAAAAGGTGTCTTCCATGAAACTGGTCCCTGATGCCAAAAAGGCTGGGGACCACTGGGGTAGAGCATGGACTCTAGAAGAAAGACCTGGTATGAAAAGCCCAGCCCTGACTGGCCAGACTATCACCTTGGACAAGTGATGTAATCTCTGTAAGCAGCATCTAAAATGGAAATAATACATGTTGCATTGTGATGTATAGAGTAATTGTAAGAATCTTTACAAAGTGTTTAGCATAGTGAGTGGTAAAAGTAATAGCTCAAGAAATGTTTATCATCATCATCATCATCATCATTATTATTTAGAGTTCCAAATGAAAGACTAAATAAAGAGTCTCACTTTAAATCAGCTGGTATTAGTGGCTGCAATATTTTTGGTAGGTGAATCAGTGAAGAAAGTACTTAGTTCATGTTTTGGAACAGTTTAGTTCTCTTAATTTTTATGCGTAAATGGACCATCTAGATATATCAAGCCATTTCTAGTTGGCTTGATATCATTGCTTTGCCTGACGTATTTCTTTAAAATCAACTACATAGCCACAGGAATTCCTTTTCCCATTTCACTCTCAAAAGGTAAATATCCCCAACCTCTTTAGATTTCAGGACTCCTGGTCCTCTCCTCCAGCCGGTAACCACCTCTACCCTTCATTCTTTCTCCCACTTTAGTCCCTGGGATTTCAGGAAAGTGCAACTTCATACTGACAGGAGCAAAGATTCTCCCTTCTCCCATCCCGTTGCCATTACACTGTGGTAAACACAGCATATTAGATGTGTTCTTGACATCTCAAGATAAAATTCTGAATGCTTTTGTCATAGATTCTCTGCTAGACTTCATGTATTGTACTATGGTTTGAATATATCTTCTCCAAAATACAGGTGCTGAAATTTAACATCCAATGTCATAGCATTAAGAGGCAAAGCCTTTTTTAGGTGATTAGGCCATGAGGGCTCCTCTCTATGAGAGTTAAGGCCCTTGTAAAAGAGACTTCACACATTGTTCAGTTGGCTTGCCTTTCTGCCTTCTGCCATGTGGAGAAACAGCATTCCTCTTCTCTGGAAGATGCAGCAATAAGGTGCCCTCTTGGAAACCCAGAGCAGCCCTCACCAACTAACCAAACTGGCTGGTGCCTTGACCCTGAACTTCCCAGACTCCTCAACTGCGATAAATAAATTTCCGTTCCTTATGAATTACCCAGTCTTAGATATTCTATTGTAGCAACACAGACTAAAATATATGGGCTGTTTATTAATATTAATCCCATATCTTATGTATAAATATTAGTTCAATAATTTTTCTAAGCAGGTTTAAGAATTAACCACAATAGATTTTATTGAGGAAATAATTTCAAAGTTAAAACAATGTACTTGTATTATACTTTGTGAATAAACCTCTACTTTATAAATATAAGATGCATGTCATTTTTTCCTAATTTCATACAAGCAGATGCTTTTCTACAGTAAAAAAAAAAAATGATTTCTATAAAAACATTATTTTTATGATAGATTTTCCTCTAGGATCTGGTACTAGAAACTTCTCTCTTTTGAAAAGCCATCATGAATTAGTATATGAAAGACCACAAAAGACTGCTTCTCCTTTTTTCATTCTGAATTTTGGCATATTTGCTTTCCTTAGCTTTTTTATTCATAAAATGGGAAGAATGAATCTATAAAACTTCTTGTAAGATTTCTGAAACACTCAGAGATAAGGTTTTGCCAGAAATGTTTCATCTTTTCAACACTTAGCTGAATCTCAATTTCCTTGGCTGGAAATGAGAACAGTTAGTTTTACTTAAAAAGCCAAAAGACAAATTCAAAGAATATATAGTTCTAACTGTGGGAAAAATTGATTATAAAGGAGCATACATTAATATCTCTTTAAGCCAACACATCATTCATTCTCAGAGATCATCTGACAACTACAAAAATTCAAAGTTATAAAAAGTAAGTACAACAGCAATTGATGTGTCATGTTTATCACTATTTTACATATATTTCTACTACATTTTAAAATCTAAATAAATGAAAAACAGTAATTTATGTTTTTAAAATAAATAGTACTGAGCACTTTTCAAATAGCTAATATTTGTTTACCTTTTTAACAAATTATAAAAACATATACAGATATTAGATAAAAGACAAACTAATTTGCTTTTTGAAATCATATTTATCTTTTTAATGTATTTATGAACAACTTTTAAAATAAAAAATATGTTTCCTAGCACATCTAATGAAAAGAATACCAATAACAAAGATGAAATAGAGAAGAAAAAATCTCGTATAAATGTTTTGTCTTAAAAATACTTATCAACTACCAAAAAACCAATTGTGTTAAAGAGAAAGAAGAAATAACACAGCAGAAATGAATTATCACTGGTATCCACCAAAACTTCCCCAAATAAGAATCCTTGCCGTTCTGCCCATTGTGGCTGCCATACGTGGCTGCAGGAATCCCCGAAGACAAGAACAGAGTCTTTCCAAACCTCTGATCATATCTCCGGTTTAGGCCCACCTCAGGCAGCCTAGACTCTGTTAATCAATTAGCTGAGGTCCCTGCTAAGCCCAGAAAGAGAACACTGTAAGTGAAGAGGCTGGAGCACATAAAACAAAGCTATCTATTGCAGTGGAGGAGCTTTTCTTGTGCATATGCACACTGGCCATTGTTCCGTTCTTGAAGAATCACATTAATCAATGTTCAGAGGCTGCACCTCCAAAACAGAGAGTTGGCTGTTCATCAGTGATTTATTACAGAGCCCAACATGGATTTGACAGGAAACAAGTTTAGAGTTTGGAAATTGCCACTGGAGGGGGAAGGGGAAGTATAATTTGGAGTGCGAAGGGTGCTAATGCAGACACAAATCAGCTCTCTTCAGCAGTCAGAAAGATATTGCTGCCGATAATTAGGGTTACAAATATCCAGGCTTTCCTTGAAGATCAAATGTATTATTTTGATAAACAGAATAAATGCAGACTTTAAACATGAACAGAAAAGAGAAAGAAAGAGAAGAAAGGTAAACTTCAAGGGGGAGAAGTTTGTGATCAATTTTAAAAGTTCTCATTGTTTTTCAAAATTATTTAAGCTTTTAAACTAACCCCTTGCTTATAGAATACATTTTGAAATGCTATCATTGGAAAGAAAATTGTATCTGCCCATTGCCTTGTCAAGTGACAGAAATTATAAATCCAATGTAAAATTAAGCATAAATTTTAAAATCACTCCATTCCACTAATTAAATATCTTCTTATTTAACTGGATGACCAAGCATAAACATAGCAGTTTCTTTGAAAAGCAACATTTTCCTAGGAAGAAAACTGATTTGTGCTTTGGCAAGGTTTGGCATTGCTATCACAAAAGTTGATCAGGTGAAATCATTGACTAGGAAACAGTGGTTGTGTTGTGGTTGTCATTTTAATTCTCAACATAATTTCTTTCGGACGAAAAGCTATTTTTAGAAATAACAACCACATATTTTAAAACAAAAATCTGGATTCAACATTTGATGTGTTTCAGATGACCTATTTGGTAATAGAGTAAATTTTACTGAATTGGGACTCTCCTAGAAAATAAGGATCGTACTTTTGTTGTACACTTAGAAGCAATCCTCAAAATTTCAAAGATTGGAAAACAGATGTTTAATTAATCCTTTTAGATAAAAGTAATTATTCATCACCATTCACATATCTTCAACTATTCAAGACATCAAAACCTTCAGAGACTTAAGACTATAAGAAACAGCTACTTTTGGCCAATTATGTCCGGGACTGTCAAGATTCATAATACTCAAAACAATTCTTTCTCCCCATTAAAACAGGAAAAAATTATTCATATAAGTATGGTGAATGTACCAGGTATTGTAACTGGATTTAAAATAAGAGAATGCACTCACAGATAATTATATTCTCCTTTCTTTGCCTTAGTTTATTCAGCTGTAAAATGGAGATAGTAACAGCACTCAATATTAGAGTCATTTTGGTACATGCCCAGTAAATGTTGCCATATGCCTAAATTTTAAAATATTGATAGATGTAAAAATTTCATCAGAGCTTTGAAAATGCTCTTCTAGTCAATTTCTTGTATTTGTTCATCTTGTGTTCATATAGGAAAAAAAGGTGGGGGTAGGGTGGGACCAGAAAGATGAATTTCTGGGTCTCTAAAGTATCTACTACATACACCACTAATCCTAACAATGAACACATCTGCCTAGACAGAACTAATTCTTTGTTCACAATCAATGGAGCCAGAATAGCAAGAGGTGAGAAAATGCATCAAAAATGTATGATTTACTCATATCAACTGTGTGTGAATGTGCGTGCACGCATACACAATTCCACACACACATTAGGTTCTGCCATCTATCTATAGCTATGTTTCTGTAGGAAAACAGTTTGGTGTCATGACAGAAAACAGTATCTCACCCTTTTTATTCTGTACCTTGACAGTCTAGACTACTGATTAAAAAATTTGGCTCAGCAATAGAATCACCCGGGACCTTTTAAGAATTTCAAAGCTCAGGCCACACCTCCACTCAATTAATTCACAGACTCTGGGGAAGGAACACAAGCATCAGTATTTTTTGAAGCACCACCCTCACCCCTATCCCACAGATGATTCCAGTGTGCAGACAAGTCTGGGAACCATAAACATATCAAAAGCAATTTCCAGGCAGGAAGCATGTTTAGAAGTCAGGACTTGGAATAGCTCTTATATATCCCTATCTATCTCAGTAGTTAGCATATTTGTCATTTGGTTGATGTGTTCATCAGCTGAGTTTACAGAACTTTAAAAAACGTTTGATTACAATCTTAAATCAATGAGCTACACTGTGAGAGGATTTGTGTGTTGCACTTTTGTTACTTTGACAGCATAAAGGATTGTCAAAACCATATTTCTAAAGGGCTATCAGTATATTGTTTTTTATATTTATTATAGTACACTATAATATTTATTTAAAGCTAATTATCTTTAAAATAAAATTCTAAAGGGAATCAACATTTATATCATTACTTTTCAGTACATTTGCTAACTCATTATTCCCACATAACTAAACAAGAAAAAAATCATAGCCATTGTTGAAATCTAAAAAGTAGTATATTGCTGATAGATCGTTCTTTCTTGAGTGGTACCAAAGAGATGATATAACAAACAGATGTTCAGATTTTGTATTTGGAATTACCAAATGCTTGTTAATCTACAACTTACACAGTGAAAGGTAGAATTCATGTGACATATTATAGTTAGTAAACCAAAATACAAAAAAAAAAAAGCCAGAGTGTTTATTTTACACTTCATTTCCAAATTTAAATATATATATATATTTAAATGTATAAATTCATATATATATAAAATTCATATAAATATATAAATTCATATATATATTTAAATATATAAATTCAGATAATTAAGAATTGTACTATGAAATGAAATTGCTTTCAATAGTATCTCTGATGTTTTAGGACTTCTATATTTAAATATATATATTTAATTTAAAACATATATTTTAAGTCCTAAAACATATATATTTTTATATATCTATGAAAGTTTATAAATATTTAAATTTGGTATATATGGATAATATATACAGAAGTCCATGTATGTTTAAATTTGATATAGATGGAAAATATATATGGAAGCCCATATATATTTAAATTTGGTATATATGGAAGTCCATATATAAATTTGGTGTGTATATATAAATTTATATATATATATATATAAAGTGATTTTTCTACTCTCTTAGAATGTGTCATGTCTGTTTTCTGTTACTTTGTAAACAGAATGAAGAAACCAAAGGGTGAAGTGAGTACGATCCAGGTGTCAACAAAGAGAGAATAGCAAGCCCAGAGGTACCAACAGTGTATGTGGCACATCCCCAAACACCAAGCATCATCCTGAGGCAGTGCATTTTTTTCTTTCTTCTCACCTACAACTTGATTTATTTCCAATGTGCTTTACTAGGACTGGTACCCGAGTGTTTACCAAATTTTGGAGTCATTGACTGGCTCAATGTTAAAATGGTATTTTTGGATCTATATTGATCACAGAATAAAAACATTCCACGTGTTTTGAAAGATAAAGCAATTTAGAGGCTGAGGGACAACTTAAATAAGTAAGTGCATTTTGTGAAAGTGGAAACCTCAGCTCCTATAAAAATGTCATGCTGTGTGACTTCACGTACCTCACAGCCATTAAAATTGTGGGGACCTTTCATTGCAAAGAAAACAAACTATTACAACCTGATTAGGCAATTAATAGAAGTGACTGCTATTAAATGGTTATATGTTTTTAAATCATGGCAAATAGTTGTTTCTATGCAATTCAACATTCAAATTAAAGGATGCATTGTTATGCCACACTTGAGGTAGTTCATTTTAGTTCTAACTTATGCAATCCTATCTTCGTGTTAGACAATATCTAGAAACTGGGAAAATTGGGACTGTTTACTCTTCAAAAACAATTTTTAAACAACTGTTAATATGGCATTGCTATAAAGTAACGGGAAAAAAATGCTTCAAAAATGAAGTAAGATCCTATATTCAAAAGTTAATATTAAACACTGTACTTTCATCAAGGTGGTAGGAAGAAGAAATGCAAGTGATAGGATATGTTTACAGATTTTTAATCACTATTTCTCTTATTTCCTGCCTATTTACTACAAAACAGCAATCGTTTCTTTAGAAATAATATTATCTAAAAAAGAACACATCCTGTAGAATAAAGGCAACTTCAAAGAATTCATCAATATGGTAAGTTAGTTGTTGGAATTCAGACAATAAAATAAATGCAGATAATTATGAATAGTATTAATGAAATGAAATTGCTTTCCACAGCGTATCTGATGTTTTAGGACTTCTTGTCCACAAACAGTTTGAAGCACTGCAGTGGCTCTCTGGGTACTAGGCAGAAAAGCCTTAGGAACTATGGATGGATATATGAGGCTATTATTTCTGGGCTTTTGGAATAAGAAATATGATCTGTTACCCAGGAAAAACACTGAAACCAGAAGACATGGTAATTCAGGGTTCAACCACAAGAAAACAAAAAGTTTAGTTACACCTAATTGTACTTTTCTAAGATAGAATCAATAGTAACATATTAACAAATAGTTGTTAAATTAATATTTAATTTGGTTTGCCAAGGGAATTCTGAATTCTGAATTATTTCATAATTTCTATATTCCTCAATGTCTTTATATGCATAAAATGTAAAATAGAAAACTGTTGCTAAATATTTAATTCCCCAAAGAATAGGAGAATAGATTCATGAGTCTTAAAAATATTAAATTGAACATTTCAGAATATTTTGGCAGACCTAAGAATATAATCTTTTTCAGTTCTTACACTACAGCTCTAATGGAAGAACTTGCATGACGTTCTTAATAAAAATGCTGGCTGCCAAATTAACAAAAAATATTTATATTAACAAATACATTGATGTTTTAAAATTAAATATTTTGAAATATTTTTAAATTGGTCATAGATTTAGCTACACAAACACAGCAGTTTCAAGGATGAAAAACATTCCATTCCTTTAATCTCTGCCTTCATACTTGCTTAATAGATGAGTGTATATGCGCTAATGCTTAAGTGTGCAGACAGCTATGATTTTTGAATACTGAAAATAATATACTTCCAAATTTACTTTTAATATTATCTTTAAAACAAAAATATATACATTTTGAGTCCCAGAATATGCTAACCAATTTCTAATACAAATTATTATTTTTTTCTGCAAAATAAATGTCATGTTCTAGTATGGAAAGAATGGAAATTGGAAACAGATAATTTTATAGTATTAATGGGACAGAAGTTACAAAAAGAAGATAAAATAGAAAATGAAATGTAACACGTTTATTCATCTCATCTGTCTCTTTCCCATTACCCATCCATCAAGACATTAACAGCCTCAGTACAGAGAGAGAAATTGCTTGTTCATTTATTGTGAGAATCTTTTCCAGATAAGTGGCAATTTGCATCCACATAAGCAATGTATGGCAATGTCTCATCTGGCTCAATGCAGTAAGTAATTTTGTACACAATGTCATGCTGACCTGAAGTAACTAGGATATATTGCTTGTGTAAGAAATACAATGGGTAGGGAAATATCACATTCACGTCTTCCAGCCCACAATTTTATTATGCCATGACAATCAAGAACACAGCAGATGCCACACCTGCAAATATTAGGAAGTTAATGACCAATGAAATATCATCAGGAATCTTCATTCAGGGAACAAAATAATACAGTTCACTTAGATTAGAGACAGGAAAACTTTTATGTAACTCTTAAACATGTACAAAGAAAATGATTTAATAATGGATGGAAGTATGCCTTAAAGACGTTTTACTTTAAAGTATAGTAAATATAAAAGAGGAGCAATGTACAATATTAAAACTTATCACTAATTATAGATAATTTCTGATATCCAGTAGGGATTTCTAAAATAATGCCATTTATTTTAAAATGCTCTTTTAAATTGTCAGAAAGCTTTTAAAATTATTTTTGACTAAAATCAAGAGGGAAATTTGACTGCAATGGGAGTAATGTGTCTCTCCCTAACAGGAGCGATTGAAATCTGTGAAAAGTGAGGCCTGACAGGCATAAATTGGCTCCTGTCTTTTGATATTTAGAAGATGCATTAGCTCTCTTTTCTTGACAGAACACAGTATTCCATAGGTAGATTAGACCCCATCAAATGTCTACACTAATAACTTTCGTGATTGCCCATCTTTCCTTTAGAGTGGCCACTTTTTCCATTGTTTCTTTCTGTCATTTAGTCCTAGGGTAGGGAGGGGAAGATTGGTCTGATGAAATATAAGTATCCTTTATGGTTCTTTCCAGGAAATTATATTTATTTCAAAGTTTTATTTTCTTTCCAGGACATTACATTTTATTCCCTTACAGACCACATCCATCTCAACCTCTAGAGTCCTTGATAAACACCGGCCTACAAAGCAATGGAATGCAGGGCATCACTTGGTGTCACAAACCCATGGCCACTTAACACTTTGGCATGTTTGATTACTTTTAAAGCTATTGTAGGGGTAAAACATTTTCTAGGATGCATGAAATATTTAGAATTTTATAGAAAGCTCTAAATAAATAAATGTAAGAAAATATCTGCTTATATTTTTAGTATGTGGTAAAGCAGAGGTGTTTTTAATATACAAATCATGCTTGAAATTAAAGAATAAATTGAAGCTCCATTTCAGGTCAAAGGATTCTCTTATCATATTACTATCTCCATAGGGATTAAATTTCTTTCTTGACTTGCAAAGTTTAGGTGATAGTTTTTTTTTTTTAACTCAAAACTGATTTCTTTTACCTTAAGCTCTCTTGGATTGATACACAAAGAATAACTTTTAAGTGTGCTTCAAACTGCAAATTTTTATTTACTTTTGTAATAAAATGTTCATTTTGTGTTTTCTTAAGAAGGCACATTAATTTTTAAAATTTTGATTTAAAAAAATAGGCTGGGCACAGTGACTCACACCTGGAATCCCAGCACTTTGGGAGGCCTGGGTGGGCAGATCACTTGAGGTCAGGAAAGTTTGTGACCAGCCTAGCCAACATGATGAAACCCCGTCTCTACCAAAAATAAAAGAATTAGCCCAGCGTGGTGGCGGGCACTTGTAATCTCAGCTACTCAGGAGGCTGAGGCAGGAGAATCTCTTGAATCCAGGAGGCAAAGGCTGTGGTGAGTCAAGTTCGCACCATTGCACTCCAGCCTGGGCAACAAGAGCGAAACTCCGTCTCAAAAAATAAAATAAACATATTAATTGGTACTGAAACATTTAATTATATTGTCAAAAATTCCATGCTATAGAGTTTCATTTTTCCTTAATTTTTTTTCACACCTAAGCCAGAGAAAGATGTCATTATGGTGAAGAAGAAAGAGATTTTGAAAACTTGTTTATAAATACAGACTATAGAAGACTACTCTCATAGGAAGAGGCAGCCACAATTTAATAGGGCAAACAGAAACATAATTCTCTTCAAATATTTACAAATATATGAGTAAAAATTATAAATATGATATAATTAATGTTTGCGAGTTTTTATTAATATAATCATCAAAGAGGTGTATTTTTTAATCCTTTTTTGCAACTTCAAATGTCACACACATCCTATACCATAAATATTATGGTCTTTCAATTTGGTAAACAGAAAGTTTAGCTATTAAACAATTAAATACTTTCTCCATAATTCATCTATTTTACTTTTGAAGTTTTCTCCTGCAACACACCCATACCCAACACCTGCCTTCTAACTTAACTTCAAAGAGATATTTCACATAAAAGTATGTGAAAAGAGGGAAAAAAACAGTGACACCGTATTTGTTTTAATCTCCACTTTTAATTTTTAAAAAAAATTATAAAAGAACATATTTAGATTTACTTGGAAAGAAAATTGGGAAAATAAAAGGAGTTTAGAAGCATGTCGGCAAAGAGATATTTAGAGTCTTAACTCTCTTAGGCTGCATAATAAAATAATTGAGGAAGATAGAATAGACCACACTGTCTTGGTTCAAATTCAGGCTCTGGCGTTTAATAATCAAGTGACTGGTGGAAGTTAACTAATCATTTGAGGATATTCTCCTGATCTACAAAATGGAAGAAAACATTTTTCTTATCTCAGAACACTGTTGTATGAAATCACAGAGTGGTTCCTTATGAAGCATTTATAACAGCACACAACACTAAGTATTCAATAAACATTAGATGATATGAGTGTATTTGTTAGATAACTATGACTATTATTATCAATGTATGTATATATACAACATATATATACCTATATACACATATATTCATTTATTCAACAATTCACTCTCAATCATATGTGTGTGTGTCTGTATCACACCCAAAGCGTGTGAATCTATTCAGTAGGTTGAGGTTCACTTACTAGAAATTCACAGGTGCTCATATAACTAATTGAATGGCAATAGTGAAATGAACATATAATCCATTTTACAAACTTTTATACACTATGGCATGAATCAGTTGTAATTATTCATGACAGCTAGTACATCAGACAGTTTCTTACAATGGGACCAAATTTCAATCCTTTCTTCTGGCTATTAAGATTCTATCCCTGGCAAAAAATGTAACTAGGGGAGAAAAATTCCCAAACATTAATATGTCATTCTGTACTCCAATTGCATCTGTAATCATTAAGAATTGGGGCTGGATAAATAAGCAGCAAAAGTATCTCAGAATTCCATACTCTCAGTAAAGGTTGGAGTGAACTAAAAAATGATAAGAATCATCCAAGAGAACTCAAGCCCTCTGGGTTTGTCTGTATGTAGATATACGTATACACACACACATACACAGGCGCGCGCACACACACACACACACACACACACACACACACATCTTGTTGCTTCCCTGATATTAGAATTCAGCAAAATAATGGAACACAGAAATTAATAGAAAAAATTCTACTTTACCTAAGTGTAATTATCTTTATTTATTCAACAGTTCATTTTCTTAATCATTAAACTTATAAAATGATTCCTTACTATACCAGTATCAGGGAATTAAATTTGTTTTCTAATAAACCCAATTCTATTCTTTTCTATTGATGTATAACTCACTATAAGAAAGTCATACCTACTTAAGGTCTTATTTCTAAATAATTTCCTAAGTTGCTTCTACCGTATTTGAAAGTAATGAAAGCATAAGGATGCTGCAGGAAGAATATAGAAACACTAGAAGTATTAAGTTATGTGAGATTATATCTTTATCATTAATTATGAATTGAACTGGCTGGCACATTTCTTCCTCAGGAGCTCTCATAAAAGATTATTATTATTTCACCTGAAAATGAATAGGTAACCACTACATGAACCAGTTGGTTTCTGCTTTCACAGTGTACTTCTAAAATCTAAGACAACACTGGGATATTCAGAGGCTGATGGGGGTGGTATGGACAACGACAAAGGGAGAGAGAAAGAGAGATGTCTCCAACATTACAACTCTGCTGATGAGGTTGGGTGCAGTGGCTCTTGCCTGTAATCTCAGCACTTTCGGAGACCAAGGTGGGAGGATCACTTGAGCTCAGAAGTTCAAGATTAGCCTGTGCAACATAGGGAGACCCTGTCTATACAAAAAGTGAAAAAAAAAAATTAGCCAGACATGGTAGTATATGCCCGTAGTCCAAGTTACTCAGGAGGCGAAGGTGGGAGGATGGCTTTGGCTAGGGAGATGGAGGCTACAGTGAGCTGTGATAGTGCCACTGCATTACAGTTTGGACAGCAGAGGAAGACCCTGTCTCAACAAACACACACACACACACACACACACACACACACTCAACTGCTGCCATCAAACATTAAACAAACTGATAGATGACTATACCTGGAAAAAAATATGTGTATACACATATTCACATATAATAATTATGCACTCACTATAAACAATGTACTGTATTTCATACTTAAATGTGTTTTAATATTCACAATAAGTCTTTAAAGGAAGCAGGATTACACATTTTTTGATGAAGTGACCAAGCCTCAGTGAAGTAAAGTAACTTACCAACTTCAAAACAGTCAGCAAGTGGTGGGGGCAGCATTTGGATCTATGTATGTCTGACTTTAAAGCCACTGTCTAAACCACTGTGATAGACCGTCTTCTATAGCTAATAGCATGATTGTCAAGCCTAGGTATGATGGTAGAGCATACAAAGCAACGCAACTCTAATCAAAGTGTAAGAATTTTATAAATGTGAATTTTTGTTTTTGTTTTATTTTTGTTTTATATACATTGCTATCGCTAACAACATCCTTATTTCAGAATCATATGATCCTTCCTGCTATATTAGACTTTTTCTGACATTCATTATAAACAGACCAGCTGTCCACCATCTCTCATAAAACAGCTCCTAATTCACACGGAATCATGTGCCCCAAACTCCTCTCTCCTGTCTTCTTTAAAAAGCATATGTCACAGCTGCATTTCAACTAGGCTCAAGCAGTGCCTCATCTGTGAGCCATCTCAGTGGACAACTAACATTTTGAAGTGCACACAAAATGGGACCAATGGTGCCTTAACGTTAATTAAAACCATCCTGACAGCCACTGACTTGGCCTTTATGATGCAGCTCCCCTCCCTGTTTGCCCAGTTGAGTCAACACATCTGCACCTGTAGGCTGGGTATTGATGAATCAAATGTGAAAACTGAAGTGATCCTTAAAAAATAGGAGGGTTAGACTTATTTTTCTTGAGATTAGCAACTCTCCTGGACCAAATGTGTATGAGTACATATAATACATCATTATTCTAACAAAGGAACAGTAAACATTCTGACACCTTATAAGCAGTTGTTCTCAGATGGTTTGGTGTCAAGAGAGTTTTGCACTCCTGAAAATTATGAGGACCTCAAAGTGCTTTTACTTAGTTAATTATGTCTATTGATATTTCCCATGTTAGAAATTAAAATGTAGAAACATGTAAATACTTATTGATTTACTTTAAAATGAAAACTCCATTACATGTTAAGTAACACTTTCATGAAAAATAACTATATTTTCCAAGACTTAAATTTTGTGAAAAAATGACATTGTTTTACATTTTTGCAAATTTATTTCAACGTCTTGTTTAATGAGTAGACAGGTTCTTCTATTTCCTTATTCCATCTATTACAACTTGTTTTGTTTAAATGTATGAAGACTATTCAGCTTCATAAAGACATTGAGTTGGGAAAGGGAGAAGTATTTGAATAGCCTTTTCATATAATTTGGATATTCTCCTTTCATACTATACCAACACTCAACATGTGGTAGTTTGTTAAAGGTTGTCAAAATAAAATCTAAAACCACATCACTGAACATTTTACAACACTATACTAAAATCCACTATTCTATCTTGAACTTTGAATGGATCCTTTACCCATGCATGATTTTGACCTTGTTGGCCCCATGAAAAGATCTTTGAAAAACACTGAGAATCACTCATGAAAAAAACAAAAACAAACAAAAAAACACCACCTCTGCAAAGAGTATGAATGAATCTAGCATGGCAACAAGAAAAGATGTAGGAATAATACAGGTAATTTACAGAAAGGTTTGAGGTTTGGCTAGTTCATACTAGCACTGTGCAAATTAGAACAGAGCCCCTCCTTGAGGTTCAGCTTTGCAAACTTGACTTAGGGATGTACAGTAAGTTGAACGACAACATTCATTTACTCCCTTGACCAGATGACCTTTGGCAGTGAACAAACTACAAACTATATGCATTCGTCCTAGTTACATTTGACAAACCAGGGATGGCAATTCATATAAAGAAAAAAAAATGGAAGAGAAATATTGCACTTGTGAGTCATAACAGCCTGATACAATTTATGTTATCTTCTAATTTTCATTCCTTCACTTCAGAAGTATATCCATGACAAGTTTGACAGTAAAAGTCATGGTCAATAGAAAGTAATATCAGGTCTCAGCTGAGTGCTTTCATTTCATAACACCTGGATTATATCAGTATAAAGGAGGTACATTTAAAAAACATTAAAAGAGAAGATCTATTTTTAATTCTTAACATGAAGAATTTTTTTTAAAGTAAATAACTCCCTTCAGTTAAAAAGAATAACAATATAATTTCTAAATATTTTGACTTTATTTCCTAATGGAAGGAAGCTGCATGCCACCCAAAGTACCATTCATGGAAATACAATGAAATATGAGATTCTAAAATAGTAAACTGCAAAAAAACCAAAATTATTACAAACTGGCATTGTTATGCATTTCCCTAAAATTTGAAGTCACTAATTTTCACTGGCTTGCATCAACTAAAGAGCGCATAAGTGAAGAAATATATTTATAACTGAATTAACATTCAACAAAAAAATCTATTTCTGTTTCATTGCTCTTTTAATTATCCACTATCCTGCAATAAGTCCAGATTTACAATATTCCCTTATTCAATTTATTTGTACTTAGTTATGATACAAATCTAATTTTTACCAACATAACCTACCATCAAGAAAACTAGCTATTTCCTACTCTATCTGGTGACCAGAGGACACAATTCCAAAACTAAGGAATTGCTAATCTGTACTTTGTTGTAAATATGCAATTTGGTAAAACATAAGATTACTACATGATGACTCATATGTACTGGAGACTACCAATCAGTCTGAGTAGCGATTTAAAATGAACATATTAAAAGCTAGTTATAGAAAACTTACTCTATTTGGTGCTAATTGTGTTTCTTTTTCCTTTACCATGTTCTTAGCTCATTAGAATCATATGCTGTGTGAATTCCTCCCTTTTGGAGAAGTAAACACTATTGCATTCCTTACAGCATTAGTTTACCTCAGCCTTCTTCTATCCAAACTGCTACAGGCACTGAAAAGTATAATAATGCTGTAGCAGTGGTAAGCAGTTTTTACCCCACAGATGAAAAGCACGCAAGGGCTGTATGGAACATTAATCTGTACTCTAGAGCTTGCTAGAAACCTTTCTAATAGTTTAGTCTTTAGTCTTTCTAATAGACTTCAGTCTTTCTAACAGTTTGTCTGCCTTTCAATATAGATAACAATGAAAAATAAAATGCATTCCATACTCTACTGGTAAAAGTTCTATTTTAAAGTTATACTAAAAAAAAGCATTAAAAACAACTAGAAGGAATAAAAAATATGAACATTAAGCTTGAACCAACTTAAAGATTCCTTTTAATTATGAAAAGGATTTAAATTACAGACATACAGATGGTAAGGCAGAATGAAAATATGATTATGATTATGATTCATGTCTCTTTTAATAACAGTGACTTACACAGCTCTGCACTGCAGGACAGGAAAAGGGTGTTTAGCATGAATATTTCCATTTATCTAAAGTTCACTAACACCCTGTGAGAGTCAAGCTCCAGTTGGCCTACATATATCAGAAATATTAAATACATTCTTCTTTAAACAGAAAACATTTCACCTTAAATTTAGAATTGTTAGCAAATCAAAACAGAAATGGCGTATATAAACATTTTTATGTTCACAGCAATATTATGTCATAATTTTCTTATTGTTTAGAAGTATGTATTTAGTTGGGTCAGAAAGGAATATGTAGCCAATGTGAGTCTTCTACTGTTAAAAGGATAAGAGTCTTGCCCAAAAGTTGCAAACACAAAGGTTATTTTTCTGGGGGTAAAAGGAATATACATTAAACTCAAAGAACTGTTTAAAGCATAACAAACACCTTTTATCTAATTACATTTTCTCAAGAAATCTTCTGACTAGAATTTGACTCCCTGGCAACAAAATAATTTATTTGCAGTGGTGAATATTCTGATTTCCTAACAAATAAATCATCAAACTGAAAACTAATCAATTGCTATTTTTTTCTTTTGAAAAAAGATAATCATTGATATTTTTGTACATGATGATACATCATGGATAAAAGAGCGATTCCAAGAGAAAAATCTAGGGGAAAAAGTCTTTTTTTAGATCACCAGTGTATTTTAGTAAAACAGTTATTTAATTTTATGATCATGAATTATGCAACTAAAATGATATAAAGGATAATTTTAATAACTATGAATATTTGTTGCCGATTAATCATTTGGTATCCTAAATTGATTCTAATATCTCCAGCTAGAAAAATCAATGATGCTGCAATAAAAGAATGAAATTATTTGACCCTGAAATTCTTCAAACTTAATGTAAAGTCAGACTTCCATAGACACATTTCATAAACACATTAAGAAGATAAATATGGGTATTAAAATATTTCTGAATCTCAACTTCTATTACTTAAGGATAAAGGACTTCTTTATTTTGAATGCAAGGACAAATGATGGATAATAAATTTGCAGCTCAAAATGAATAATCTTCAATATGTAAAACAATTAGCAGTGTATATATGTTTGTTAAGGATCCTGTGTGTTCCTATAAAATAAAGCTGCTGTTAAATTCAAATTTCAAGCCACTTTATATATTTATCTTTTATATATATAAAACAGATGCAAATGTCAAGAAAGTTTTGTGTTTGTTATTATTTCGTTTCTGTAACATTTTTTACTGCTCTATATAAAATTACTTCAAATCATACTTAGGCTCAACCCAGGATTGGAAATTCATGGAAGCACGAGAAAACATGGGAATGTTTTACTATTTCTAATTCCACTAACACCAAAACTGATTCAACTCCTAGAAGAGATCAGTGATAATATGAAATGTCATCAGGTAATTTGTAAGAGTTAAGCAGAATCAAATATTAAGGCAATGTTGTAGAAAAATACAGAGTGGATAAAAAGGATTAGGACGGAGAGAAATGAGAAAAAGAGAGAAACGGAAAATGAAGGGTTATGACTGTGGTTTACATGATCCTCTCAAGTCAACTAAGCAAATGTTTTTACAATGGTTTGCTCATATGCTTGGCAAATATTTTACATATTACTTTGGGTACAACATTCTCTCCACTGCATTAAAGATCATGGTTTTGAAAGGTGTTATGTAATGAAATACGCAAAACGCAATGTTAAAGTATATTTTCTAGAGTAGAAGTTCTCAATGTGTGTTCTCTGAACCAGCTACACGAGCAATACTTGGGAACTTACTAGGTATATAAATTACCAGGCCCCATCCCACACCTGCTAAATCAGAAGATCTGGGAGTGAGGCCCAGCAATCTAGGTTTTAACAAACATCCAGGTGATTCTGAAACACACTAAAGTTTAAGGACTGCTATTCTAGACGTCAAGAAAACAGGGCTTCTTAGTAATTACACCCTGGGGAGAAAATTAAGTTAAAGAGATCATTCAGTCTGTCTCAGCACTAAATAATGCCAACTATTGCAACAACGTGTAAGTAAAAGAAGTGTATGGCTGGGCACTGTGGCTGACGTCTCTAATCCCAGCACTTCAGGAGGCCATAGACAGGCGGATCACCAGGTCAGGAGATCAAGACCATCCTGGCAAACATGGTGAAACCCTGTCTCTACTAAAAATACAAAAATAAGCTGGGTGTGTTGGTGTGCGCCTGTAGTTCCAGCCACTCAGGGGGCTGAGGCAAGAGAATCGCTTGAATCCAGGAGGTGGAGGTTGCAGTCAGCCCAGACAGCCTGGCAGCAGAGTGAGACTCCATCTCAACAATAACAACAACAAAAAGATTACAATGAGAAAACATGGAACCACAGACATGAAAGAACTTAAAGGAAATAATAGACAATTAGATCCATACTTTTAGAAGCTCCAAAATCCAATGTATGACAAATGATTATGGTATTCACATGTGTAGTTTTAAAATTCACTTTTGCAGAGCATAGTTACATAAATGTTTTTATGAAATTGATGTATGGAGAATTCAAGCCATGAGGGATCAAGAGACTTAAAAAAAAAAAAAAGAAATTTATTAAAATGAATTTGAGTAGTTAAGATTTAACGTGCAGAGCATCTACTTCCTGGTGAACAAGGATTTTATGCATGTGCTGAACCCCCAAACTATTTCATTCAGAATTACTTTGTGACTAGTCCTACCTCTTTTATAGATATGAACTGTATTCGTGAACTTGTCTGTGCAATACTTGGAGAGGAAAACTGGAAACAATGTCCCGTGTGCTGTTGGAAACTGCTGATCTTGATCTTACTAAGTAAGGGTGTCATGCACTAGTAACCTGACCTTTAACCTGAACTTGCCTTGGGGAATTTTGAGAAGGACTAAATCAATTGATATGGTCATTGCAATTGAAGGACTTGTCAAAATTTTTACAGTTTTCAAAGGGGGTAATTGGAATCTAAAATGGCCTGTAAACTACACAGAACTACAGTTTTCAACATACACAGAATCTAACACATTTTATTTCTTCTTTATAATCTATAACACAAAGCAGACTACATCCCAAGTGGATGCTGAGATAGTCTGCTATTTTGATTCCAATACATGTCCAATTAGTCTTTCTTTAGTATAAGAAACACAACATACTGTAAACAAGAGAATAATTTTAAAAATGAAATTTAACAAAAATATTTTGATGATATGAACTAATAATTTCCCCTAATAACTTTGTAAGTTTGGAGAATATGGAACACAGGGAAGAACGTTCTCTTATACAGCTTAGAGGAAAAATAATTTATAGATAAGCCTAAAGATAATCTTTACAGTTGAAAAGCAATTAAATTAAGCTGAATGATTTTAATTACAAATACTGAAATATACATACATATTTTCACCTGTTTAGGCTGTGCCACGAGTTGCATTTTTATACTGGACGGAAAGATAGCATGATTTTTTAACATCAATGTATGTTTTAAATTATACTAATAAGCAACATATCAGCTGTGAGGTGAGACTACATTGAAAAAGACTGCTTCAGCTTACAGAAAATACCAGCTGTCTCCACTCTGTGAAGACAGATTACCACCTGTCCTGTTATCTTAAATACACAATACAGGCACGTTGGCCATTTTAACCAGGATAACTGTACCCATATGTTCTTTAATTCTGGTCTGCTTGCTGCCTACCATTAAATATTCGTAATGGATCACCGTAATCAGGAGATTAGCATGGAAGACAGGGTGTTTAAGCAGAGTCTCATCCTCTGTTTTATTAAACTTCCTTCCTTGTTCTTGAAACCTTGCACAAGCTATACTATTTATTACAATATCATCAATTTTAGCTAAATAGTGATGCATCCATGTGCAAACAGAAAACTGTGAGTTTATTTTCAAAGACATGGAAAGTTCAGGCTGTAAGTCACAATAAATTAAAACCTAGGTTACCATTTTTAAAGAACATTAATTTTTCAAATGATCACACACATAATCTGTGATTAAATATCAGATGTTAAAACAAAAAATGTTTTCTTTAGTTTGAAGAATAAACATTTAGAATTATTTATGAGTCACAGGAAGGGTTTCTGGTTACTGCAGTCTCTAATATCCAATTTTCTCCTCCTTACTTAAACAAAACAGTTACATTGTTGAAAACACTCAACAGAAATAGTATATGCAAAGAAGTACAGATTTTTAAATATGATAGGTGAATAATGTTACCTTTATTTGAAAAATAAAATGTATATTTACCATTATATCAGTTCTTTGATTAACTTTCCAGCCAACAAATGGGGATGGTTAAATAAATGTGCATTTCTACAATGGAATAAATGGAGTAAAAATAATTTGCATCATATTCAAATCCATTTATATACTTGGCCAGCCTAATATGTCACCAATAGTACGTGAGATATGGATGATGAGACAGTGAATTCTGTTTTGGTGAGTGCAGGGCTAATCCAATTATACAGAAATCAAATCCAAAATTGTGGCCCTTTTATATTTACATTATGTATTATAGTCAGTTGAGCAAGGGACCTAATAACAGATTTACCAGTGGCTCTTTTGCTTAGTTTTCAATTTTTAAAATGTCAAGCCAATATAAATTAACCCAAAAGATTAGTAATCTAGAGCAGTGAGAAATAATTTATTTAAAAAAGAGTAAAAAGTATATTTAAAATTCCATTGATTCATTTTGGATTAACTAGATAGAAACAATAATTTCAAATATAATCTCTCCTTTGTAAATAGCAATAAATTCCAGTCTTCACAGAGGAAAATGATAGACTGATATTTGCAGATTTATTAACATATTGTCTTACGGTGTTTAGTTTTAATGTATATTACTGAAATATTTCTTTTCAACTTGTGAAATGTTAGAGTTTCTGATTAAACTTTGAAATAAAAAGAATAAAGAGAAGCAAGTAGAGATTAAAGAAACACACTACAAAAGCCTTCTTGATTTACAAAACTTTTCTTAAAGTAAAGCAGAAAGCTATTGTAATGGTTAAAGACAGAGCCCTTTTATGTGTGCAGATGAGAAGTTACTTCTAGAGAGGGTCGTATTTCCCTAGGCTAAAGACCAAGAAAACCTAACGGCCCCAAGCTTTGAGTTTTGTGGTGAGAACAATTCATTCATTGAGCACTAAGATTCAATAATCAAAGTATGAGGACAAGGGTGTGATTTTCATCTTATCTGAGGACAAGGGAAAACCAAAAGAGACAAATGGCAGTAAGGAAATGGAATCTCCCATATGGCCAAAACTTTTTAATGTATGTTCCCTTATTTCTTCACTTTTAAATTTCATGTTGTATAAATCACTGACTAATATAATCCGCCAGAAACATATGTTGTGTTTGACAATTTGCAACAATCATTTTATAGTATATTCTTCAAATCTCTTCAAAAATCACAAAGGATATAAACTATATTGCATAAAATATGCAAAGAAATAGACAGTATAAGAAATTATCAAATATTTGATATCAACAAACCATAATAAAAGAAAACTTATGCAAATTCAAAGGTTAACAGTTACATTATTTTTCAAACCCTACTTTATTCAATGGGCATAAGAAATTTTGTTGAAAAAGTTTAAGGTAAGAATGCCCTTAAGAACTTGATGAAAAATCTATGTATATTTAGTTATACATGACCAGTATCTAATCAACACCCTATTTGGGATCTACTGGCCCCTGTTTTAAGTATTTCCCTGGTACTACTCCAAATTTCAGTGAATGACTACAAGAATCAAAAATATAAATCAATGTGTTTATTAGATGTAACTTGCTTAGTTTCTGAACAAGAACCGTGAAAATAGTTACTCTTATTTTTATATAAATTTTACATATTTATAATTTTATATTCTTATGTATATATTTTATTTTAGTGATAATTTTATATATTATAAATTTTATATTTTATATATAACATATTTTATATATTTTATATAAATATACTTTTAATTTTACCCATTTAAACTTAACTAAAACCTTAAGTAAAAATGAAAATAAATGCATACATGAAGACAAAACATTTTTAAGGTAAGATAAATGCCACATCAATTATCTATTATATAATATGTGAATGTACTTCCTCAAGGATCAGCACAGAAAACTTGCAAATGTGCCCACTCCCTTTTTGTATTATAAGGTGCTTAACTAAAATTAAGATACAAATTTAAAAAAAAAAAAAAACAGTGGCAAACTGAGTCAGGAAAAAAGGATATAGAAAATACAGGTCCTACCAGGGCACCCTTATTCCTTCATCAGATGTGGCATGATAAAGTAATGAAACACTATCATCTCTTATGAAAAGTCAAAATTAGCCTTTATACTCTGGGCTCCTGGAAACAAAATGCTCAAAGATATGAAATTGACAGTGGTTTAAATTCAGGCGTACTTAAGATTATGAAGGCACCAAAGAGTAAGAAACACCTAGAACATTCAAAAATAGTTTTTTAATTCTGAAAATATTTCAAAATTTGAAGAGATAAAAATAAAAATTAGCACCAGGTGTTTCAAATTTAATTTTAACCTGCTTCTAACAAAAGTTTAAAAACATTTATATTCAATTTCTACTTTAAAATTAACTTTATAATCCTCCATTTTTACTTCCAAATGAAATGATAAAATATAGATCAGATTAACATATATTTTTATCTGATACAACATATTTCCAGTATTTCCACACATTTTAAGAATGATTAGTTTCTTATGACTTGATGTATATTATTTACAAGAATTTTATAAATATCTTGTATCATACTTATTGAGACAAGAAGTTTAATTATTAACATAAAACAATAAAATTTATCAAAGATATGCATTTAAAAATCCTTCCTCTTTCCCTCCTTCCCTCCCCTCCCTTCCTCCGTCCCACCATACCTACCCACCCTTCCACCCGTTAGTATTTCAAATTTTTTTTTTTTTTCAAAAAAGGTTTTTCTTTGTGACCCCATCAGG